>JAKVIS010001294.1:0-36539 GCA_033119425.1 Bufotes viridis
TTTGGACATGCGGCTGCGTTTGTCTGTAATAGACGCCCCCTGCCGTGCCTAAATACACGTTCAGACAATACTCTCGGCTGCAGGGCAGGCCAGCACCTCCAAGGCATAAAGGACAAGCTCAGGCCATGTGAACAATTTGGAGACCCAAAAGTAGGCGTGTGCACATGTACTGTTTCACCATGTTGTTCAAATGCTGCCTCCTGCTAAGGCGTTCCATATCAGCTGGTGGTGGCGGTTGCTGTGATGTGGTGACAAAGCTTTTCCACATGTCGGCCATGCTAACCCTGCCTTCTGAGGTGCTGGCTGTTACCCAGCTGCGTTTGCAACTTCTTCTTCCTACTCCTCCTCTGCGTTCGCCTTGTGCTTCTACTTGTCCCCTGGTGTCAGTTGGGAATGCCCTCAGGAGCACGTCTACTAGCGTGCGCTTGTAGTCACGCATCTTCCTATCACGCTCCAGTGAGGAATTAAGGAATGCACATTGTCTCTGTAACACGGATCCAGCCGGGTGGCAACCCAGTAGTCAGCACAAGTTAAAATGTGGGCAACTCTGCGGTCATTGTGCAGGCACTGCAACATGAAGTGGCTCATGTGTGCCACGCTTCCCAGAGGCTAGGATAAGCTGTCATCTGTGGGTGGTGTATCGTCTGTGTCCTCCATATCCCCCAGCAAATCTCCAGTGATGGCCATGAGCTGCGTTGGGTGCCACCCTGCTGTGAACCCGGTTCCTCCTCCTCTAACTCATCCTCTTCGTCCTCTAGAACTGTGCCCTGGCTGGCCAACTGTGTACCTGGCCTCTGCTGGTACAGGAACCCACCCTCTGAGCCACTTCCGAATGACTGGCTTGAAACCCTTTGAAATGCCCCCTCTTCCTCCCCTCTTCATCCTGTGCCACATCCTTTTCCATCATCGCCCTAAGTTTTTTTCAAGGAGACATAGAAGTGGTATTGTAATGCTAAGAATGGCGTCGTCACCACTGGCCATGTACGTTGAGTACTCAAAAACCTCAACAAGGCACACAGGTCTCGGAGACCCACTTGTGGTGGTGAAGTGGTGCTGTTCCGTAGAGCGACCGACCCGTGCATTCTGCAGCTGAAACTCCACTATCAGGCGAGCAGCAGCAGGGTGAGAACTCCGAAGTGCGCACAGACGGACCGCACTTTCTGCAGCAGCCCTGACATGTCTGGGTAGTTTTAAGGAATTTCTGCACCGCCAAATTCAGCACATGCTCCAGGCAAGGGAAATGCATCAAATTGGCTAGTCCCAGAGCTGCTACGAGTTTTCACCCATGATCGTACACCACCAGGCCGGGCTTGAGGCTCACCGGCAGCAACCACTCATCGGTCTGTTCTTCTATGCCCCTCCACAGCTCCTGTGCGGTGTGGGGTTTCGTCCCCCAAACACATGAGGTTTGTGGTGAAGGTCTTTCACTGACCGGATGAGGAGGTGGTAGAAGAGAGGAAGATGAAGCAGAGTAGGAGGAGGAGGAGGCAACAGGAGGCAAAGAATAATTCCCTGTGATCCTCGGTGGTGGAAAAACATGCTCCAAACCGATATCCGCCTCGGGCCCAGCCGCCACTACATTTACCCAGTGTGCAGTTAGGGAGATATAGCGTCCCTGCCAGTGCTTACTGGTCCATGTATCTGTGGTTATGTGGACCTTGCCATAGATGGCGTTGTGCAGTGCACACTTGATTAAATCCTCTACTTGGTTGTGCAGGGAAGAGGCGGCTCGCCTGGAAAAGTAGTGGCGGCTGGGAACGGCGTAATGACAGCATTTCAAAGACCAGTCATTTTGAAAAGCTTGCATTCATGGCTAGGGTTCGAGGGTTGTGGGTGGGTATTTCCTCTTTCTTTCCAGTGTTTGGGAGATGGACAGCTGAACGCTTGCGTGTGACATGGTGGAGACACTTGGTGATGGTGACGGAGGTGGTGGTGTTGGTGGCACATCCTCTGTTTGCTGGGTGCCAGGTGCTACTGTGACTCTAAAGGTGGAGGAAGAGGCAGAGACAGCAGCAGAAAAGAAAGCAGGAGGAGCCTGAGGACTTCTTGGTTTTTAAGGTGTTTACTCCACTGCAGTTCGTGCTTTGCACGTAGATGCCTGGTCATGCAGGTTGTGCTCAGGTTTAGAACGTTTTTGCCTTGTTCAGGCTCTGATGGCACAACGTGCAAATCACTTGTGTCTTGTCGTCCGGACATTGTCTGAAGAACTGCCAATGAACTCCTTGGAGCTGGCTTTGGTGTGCTCGGTCCCTGGGTGCGGTGGGCAGTAGTAGGAGTACTGTCTCGGGGACGGACGCTCCGCTTTGCACCCTGCTCCCTCTTTTGCTGTGCTGTTGCCTCTGTGCGAGGCGGTGGGCCTCTTAGTCACAACTGCACAGGTCGCTAGCATGACCTTGAGTCCAGTTGGCGTCTAGGACCTCATCATCTTCCACATCATCTTCCACCCATTTTTGACCCCTGCCCTCCTCGTCGGTTTGCACACTGCAGAAAGCCGCAGCAGTTGACATCTGTGTTTCGTCATCATTAGAGACGCTGTGGTGGTATTCCCATTTCCTTATCCTGCAACATAAGTGGTTGGGCATCAGTGCATTCAATATCTTCCACTTCTGGGGCAGGGCTATGTGGATGGCCAGCCAAAACCCTGCCAGCAGAGTCATCAAAAGAGTCTGCTGCATGAATTAGAGCTCAGACTGCTTGGCTGATTTGCAAGGGGTAAGGTGCCAACTCTGAACTTTCTGCAGAGGACTGGGTGGGAGATAATGTGAAGGAACTGGAGCCACTGTCAGCCACCCAAGCTACTATCGCTTGTACTTGTTCTGGCCTCACCATCCGTAGAGAGGCATTCGGGCCTACCAAATAACGCTGCAGGTTCTGTCGCCCTAATCGCACCTGAGGAATATGTTTCACTTGGACCTGTAGCTGGCGTTGAGCAGCCACATCCTCTAATAGCAACAGGAGCTCCACCAACACCACCACAACCATGTCCACGTCCCTTATTTAATGCTCTCCTCATTATTTGCGTTCACCCACCAAACTAACAGTTGGTTTATCTCAGGGGTCAATTTAACTGCCAATAGTCAACAATTAAGTTCACTAACAGTAAGGCAGTGCCCGTGTCATAAACAGAATACATTTCTTTAGGTCACACAACAGTGTAACGGAGCAATTCAATACAATTACTTCACTATCACCAAAAATTTTATTTTTCAAGCGAACAATGTAACAGCAGAAGTTAATGGTTTTATTTGACTGTCAGAAACGCAGCGTAGGCTGCAAATGTGCAATCTAGCACAAAAACAGTGTTTATATCACAAAAAAATAGTACAGACTAGGCCACAAGTGTGCAATCTAGCACATAAACAGTGTTTTTTGCAAACAACTATGTAAATGCAGTAGTTTACGGTTTTATTGGAATATCAAAAGTGCAGACTAGGCCACAAATGTGCAATCTAGCACAAAAAAGTGTTTTTATTAAAAAAATAGAAATGCAGTAGTTAACCGTTTTATTGGAATATTAGAAGTGCAGACTAGGCCACAAATGTGCACTCTAGCACAAAACCAGTGTGTTTTTGCAAACAGCTATGTAAATGCGGTAGTTTACGGTTTTATTGGAATATCAGAAGTGCAGACTAGGCCACAAATGTGCAATCTAGCACAAAAACAGTGTTTTTTGCAAACAACTATGTAAATGCAGTAGTTTTTTGGTTTTATTTGAATATCAAAAGTGCAGACTAGGCCACAAATGTGCAATCTAGCACAAAAACAGTGTTTAAAAAAAATGGAATGCAGTAGTTAATAGTGATGAGCGGCAGGTGCCATATTCGATTTCGACGAAATTCGCGAATATTCGAATGAATATTCGTTTCGTATTCGTCGAAATCGAATATTAGATCATTTTTCTAGTTATCGCGATTAAAATGCGATTTAAATAATCGCATATTGCGATTTGTACTTAAGGCTACTTTCCTATTGGTTTCATATCTAGAATTAGCGAGGATGACGAATATGACGAATGTATTCGTCATATTCCTCAAAACGAAGATAACGAAGTATTCTACATCTTCGTTTTAGCAACCTATTCGTCAACCTCGCTAATTCTAGCAATCAAATAGGAAGGTTGACTATAGAGACAGCTGTGTTAAATTCGCTATGCGATTTTTTTAATACAATAATTATATTACTTGATATGATAATATTATTATAAGTATTCTATTTATTAAAAAAAAAAAAAATCGCATAGCGAATTTAACACAGCTGTCTGGTAAGTCAACCTTCCTATTTGATTTGCTAGAATTAGCGAATAGCGAAGTTGACGATGACGAGACGAATAGGTAGCTAAAGCGAAGATGTAGAATGCTTCGTTATCTTCGTTTTGAGGAATATGACGAATACATTCGTCATATTCGCTATTCGCTAATTCTACCAAGCCAACCATAACTTCTGTGCTCATGGGCGTCCCCATCACCATGGGAACGTCTCCATATACTAAAATGTACTGTCGGTTTGAGGAATTACGTTGAAATCGCAATGCGATTAATTCAAGTTATATTAATCGCATTGCGATTTCAACTTAGAGCTGGGTTTATAATGGGTCAGCTTGCTAGAATTAACGAAGTTAACGAATATGGAATATAGCAGCAGTGCTAAGTTGAAATCGCAATGCGATTAATTTAACTTAAAGTATTCGCATTGCGATTTCAACTTAGCACTGCTAGTGCATAGCTATATATTCCATATTCGTTAATTCTAGCCTATGTAAGATAGCAGTGCTAAGTTGTAATCGCAATGCGATTAATATAACTTGAATTAATCGCATTGCGATTTCAACGTAATTCCTCAAATCCGACAGTACATTTTAGTATATAGAGATTTTCCCATGGAAGGGACGCTCCATGAGCACGGAAGTCGGCAGAAGCGGCAACGGGCACTGACTGGAGCAGCCAGGAAGCCAGGAATCCTCATGACAGGTAAGAACTACTTTTGGGAAGTGGGAAAGAAAAAAATATAACTAAAAAAAAAAAAAAAAACGAATATTCGAAATAGCGAATTTATAGCGCTATATTCGAAATATTCGCAATTAGCAGTGCCGATATTCGCTAAAAAATTCGCTTTTCGAATATTCGCTCAACACTAGTAGTTAACCGTTTTATTTGAATGTATTGGAAACAAATGTGCAATCTAGCACAAAACCAGTGTTTTTGCAAACAACTATGTAAATGCAGTAGTTGGCGGTTTTATTGGAATAGCAAAAGTGCAGACTAGGCCACAAATGTGCAATCTAGCACAAAACCAGTGTTTTTGCAACCAACTATAGAAATGCAGTATGTCACTGGTAAATTATAAAATAGGTAATGCAGCATTGTATGCAAAAGTGATCCGTGTCCTACAATAGGGGTTTTGCAACCAACTATAGAAATGCAATATGTCACTGGTAAATTATAAAATAGGTAATGCAGCACTGTACGCAAAAGTGCTATCTAACACAAAAATTGTGCTTTTTACAGCAGCAAGGTAACTGCAGTATTTGGACTGTCAGATATGCAATGCCTGTGGCAGACAGATACATTAATCGCTTTAGGTCACAAACATGTGTGACAGTGTGTGATAACTTTCAATGCCAGGTATGCACTGCAGGCTGTAGGGGTACTTGACCTGCCAGAAAAAGGGAATTTTCTTCCACTGAGTTACCAAAAAATTATTAGACTAATGTCCCGGCACACATGCAGGTCACTTGTAGTTCCAAGGACACTGCAGTTGCTAAAATGGCCGCCGACCCCCACCTCATTAATAGATGGATTAAAAATTATTTTGGAGTATCACTGGGCTCACGGCTGGGTACAAATATGTTGCATAGCACCCTCAATAATTGCTGTAGTTTGAATATTTAACACCACCAAGTTCAATAGAATTCATCCCTTATCGCTCCCTCACAGCAGCAGCAGCATCCTATCCCTACACTGAGAAGAGCAGAGTGACAGGCGGTGCTACGTGACTCCAGCTTAAATAGAGGCTGGGTCACATGCTGCACTGACCTAATAATGGCATGGCTGTGATGGCTTCTTAGGGCAAAGTACTGAAATGCTTGTTGATCGGCTGACCTGCAGCCTTTCAAAAGCGTTAAGAAATCGCCGAACAACGAACCCAATCTTTTACGGAAATGTTCGGGTTTGGGTCCGGGTTCAAAAATTGTAAAGTTCGGTGCAGAACTCGAACTTTACAGTTCGGGTTCGCTCAACTCTACTGATAGCAGTAATGAAAAAAACATACAGATGGGAAATAGCCTTCAAAATTCTAGTTGCTGTTCTAATACACCATTATTAACTGCTTCAGGACCGCCGTGCGCAGGATTGCGTCTTGCGGGCGGTCCTGCTCTTCTGTTCGGACGCACCGGTGCGTCATCTCGCGAGCGAGAGTTCCTGTGAGCAGCGGCGCGTGCGCGCGCGTTCTGGCGTCGCGCGTCTCAGGAGTTGGACTACAGCCTGCCAGCGATGATCAATCGCTGGCAGAGCTGTAGATGCGATATCAATCGCATCAAACAGCTATATCAGACGCTGTTTTATGAACAGCGTCTGATATAGCTGCTACCTGATCCTCTGGTGGTCCCATTTTCTGGGATCGACCACCAGAGGACCAGGTAACTACAATAAGTTGCACCAAACACTACACTAACCCCCCACCCCCTCACCTATTAACCCCTTGATCACCCCATCTAGACCCCCTGATCACCCCCTGTCATTGATCACACCCCTTGTAAGGCTCCATTCAGACGTCCATATGTGTTTTGCGGATCCGTGGATTCAGGATCCGTGGATTCACGGATCCAGCGGATCCAATCCGCGGATCCGATCCGCGATCCGATCCACAGATCCTCAAAACACGGACACCGGCAATGTGCTTTCCGCATTTTGCAGATCCGCACATTGCCAGAACTATATAGAAAATGCTTTTTCTTGTCCGCAGTTGCGGACAAGAATAGGACATGTTCTATATTTTTGCGGAACGGAAGTGCAGACCCGGAGGCGCGGATCCGTAATTCCGGATCCGAGCGGGACAAAGTCTGTCCCCATAGAAATGAATGGGTCCGCAATTCCGTTCCGCAAAAACAATTGTGGACGTGTGAATGGGGCATAAGGGTCCCTTATCACCGCCAGTTAGTTAGCTACTTGTTAGGTAGCTAGCGCCCACCGCACCGCAGTCACTGATTTTGGCAGAGATTTTTTCATCCACATTGCGAATGAAAAAATCTGTGCCGTTCATTTTTTTTTTTTTTCAGCGCAGAGGCTAAACGGAAAAAAAAATCTCATTACCCGTATGCTTAATATACGGAGAATCGCAGAAACTCCTAATGCTGGCCATACGTGTAATGATTGCGGAGACCCTCAAATGCCAGGGCAGTACAAAAACCCCACATGTGACCCCATTTTAGAAAGAAGACACCCCAAGGTATTCCGTGAGGGGTATGGTGAGTTCATGGAAAATTTTATTTTTTGTCACAAGTTAGTGGAATATGAGACTGTAAAAAAAAAAAAAAAAAAAACAATTTCCGCTAACTTGTGCCAAATTTTTTTTTTTCTGTGAACTCATCATACCCCTCACAGAATACCTTGGGGTGTCTTCTTTCCACAATGGGGTCACATGTGGGGTATTTATACTGCCCTGGCATTTTAGGGGTGCTAAAGCGTGAGAATCCAAATGCGAAAAAATGGCCTGTGAAATCCTAAAGGTACTCATTGGTTTTAGGGCCCCTTTGCGCATCTTGGCTGCAAAAAAGTGTCACTCATGTGGTATCGCCGTACTCAGAAGAAGTAGGGCAATGTGTTTTGGGGTGTATTTTTACATATACCCATGCTGGGTGTGAGAAATATCGCTGTAAACGACAACTTTTTAATTTTTTTATTCAAAGTTGTCAATATACAGAGATATTTCTCTCACCCAGCATGAGTATATGCAAATACACCTCAAACTACATCGCCCTACTTCTCCTGACTACGGCGTTGCCACATGTGTGACACTTTTGCAGCCAAGATGCGCAAAGGCCAGAATTCAACGAGTACCTTTTAGGAAGAGGTATTTTACGCATTTTCTTCTCACGCTTTAGGGCCTAAAATGCCAGGGCAGTATAAATACCTCACATGTGACCCCATTTTGGAAAGAAGACACCCCAAGGTATTCGCTAAGAGGCATAATGAGTTCATGAAAAATTAAACTTTTGTCAAAAGTTAGCGGAAAGGGAGACTTTGTGAGAAAAACAATAAAAATCAATTTCCACTAACTTGTGCCAAAAAAAAAATATTCTATGAACTCGCCATGCCCCTCATGGAATACCTTAGGGTGTCTTCTTTCCAAAATGGGGTCACATGTGGGTATTTATACTGCCCTGGCATTTTAGAGGCCCTAAAGCGTGAGAAGAAAAATGCGTAAAAATGCCCTCCTAAAAGGTACTTATCGGAATTTGGGCCCCTTTGCGCATCTTGGCTGCAAAAAAGTGTCACACATGTGGTATCGCCGTACTCAGGAGAAGTAGGGCAATGTGTTTTTGGGGTGTATTTTACATATACCCATGCTGGGTGAGAGAAATATCTCTGTAAACTGACAACTTTGAATAAAAAAATATTAAAAGTTGTCGTTTACAGCGATATTTCTCACGCAGCATGGGTATATGTAAAATACACCCAAAACTACATGCCCTACTTCTCCTGATCAGCGATACCACATGAGTGATACTTTTGCAGCCAAGATGCACAAAGGTCCTAAACCAATAGAGTACCTTTAGGATTTCACAGGCCATTTTTATGCATTTGGATTCTCACACTTTAGGGGCCCCTAAAATGCCAGGTGAGTATAAATACCCCACATGTGACCCCATTTTGGAAAGAAGACACCCCAAGGTATTCCGTGAGGGGCATGGTGTGTCCACAGAATTTGTATTTTTGGCACAAGTCAGCGGAAATTGTTTTTTTTTTTTTGTTTTTACAAAGTTTCATATTCCACTAACTTGTGACAAAAATAAAATTTTACATGAACTCACCATACCCCTCACAGAATACCTTAGGGTGTCTTCTTTCCAAAATGGGGTCACATGTGGGTATTTATACTGTCCTGGCATTTTAGGGGCCCCTAAAGCGTGAGAAGAAGTCTGGAATCCAAATGCGTAAAAATCCCTGTGAAATCCTAAAGGTACTCATTGGTTTCAGGGCCCTTTAGCACCCAGGCTGCAAAAAGTGGCACACATGTGGTATCGCTGTACTCAGGAGAAGTAGGGCAATGTGTTTTGGGGTGTATTTTTATATATACCCATACTTTGTGTGAAAAATATCTCTGTAAGCGACAACTTTTAAAAATTTTATACAAAGTTGACAATTAACAGAGATATTTCTCTCACCCAACATGGGTATATGTAAAAATACACCCAAAACACATTGCCCTACTTCTCTGATGCAGCGACTACCATAAGTGCCGCTTTTGCAGCCTGGGTGCGAAAGGCTCAAATTCAACGAGTACCTTTAGGTTTTACATGGCGGCTCACAATTTAGCCCCGCCCAAAATGCCAGAACAGTAAACACACCCCACAAATGACCCCATTTCGGAAAGTAGACACCCCAAGGTATTCACTGAGGGCATAGTGAGTCCGTCTGAGATTTTTTTTTTGCCAGAAGTTATCAGAAATTGAAACTTTTTTTTTTTTTTTTCTCAGAAAGTGTCATTTTCCGCTAACTTGTGAAAAAAACTGAAATGATACATGAACTCACAAAGCCCCTCCGCGAATACTTTGGGGTGTCTTCTTTCTAAAATGGTGTGATTTGGGGGTATTTATACTATCCTGACATTCTAGCACCTGAAGAAACATGACAGGTGCTCAGAAAGTCAGAGCTGCTTCAAAATGAGGAAATTCACTTTTTGCACCATAGTTTGTAAACGCTATAACTTTTACCCAAACCAATAAATATACACTTATTGGACTTTTTTTTTATCAAAGACATGTAGAACAATAAATTTAGAGAAAAATTTATATAGAAATGTAGTTTTTTGAAAAATTTTACAACAGAAAGTGAAAAATGTCATTTTTTGCAAAAATTTCGGTAATTTTTGATTAATAGCAAAAAAGTAAAAATGTCAGCAGCAATGAAATACCACCAAATGAAAGCTCTATTAGTTAGAAGAAAAGGAGGTAAAATTCATTTGGGTGGTAAGTTGCATGACAGAGCAATAAACGGGTAAAGTAGTGTAGTGCGGAATTGTAAAAAGTGACCTGGTCATTAAGGGTGTTTAAGCTAGGGGGCTGAAGTGGTTAAAAATACTAGACATTAGAGATGATCGAATTTGACAAAGTGAAATTTGATCCGAATTTCAGGAAAAATTCGATTCGCACCGAATACTGAATTTCCTCACACTTCGTGGTAACGAATCAAATTTTTTCCTAAAATGGCTGCTGCACATGTGAGGACATGGAGCAAGGAACACTGGGAAGGCTGGATCACCCACAATGCCATTCAGGCAGCCAATCAGCAGCCAGACAGCCCTGTGATGTCACAGTGCAGGGAGAGAAGTCAGCAGGAGCCAAGAGTATATTCTCATCACGGGCATCTATGCCCTTTGATGAAACCCATTATCTTATTGGCCTTGGCAGCAGCTGCCTGACACTGGTTTTACAGCTTAGTTTGCTGTTCACTAAAATTCCTAGGTCCTTCCTAGGTCAGTGTTACCCAGTGTTTTACCATTTACTATGTACGGGTGACTTGCATTATTCCTTCCCATGTGCATAACCTTACATTTGTCAGTGTTAAACCTCATCTGCCACTTCTCTGCCCAAGCCTCCAATCTATCCAGATCCATCAGTAATATATTGAAGAGGATAGGGCCCAGTACTGACCCCTGAGGTACACAACTAGTGACAGTGACCCAATCTGCCTGTGTACTATTAATAACCACCCTCTGATTTTTATTGATGAGCCAGTTACTTACCCACATGCAGACATTTTCTCCCAGTCCGAGCATTCTCATTTTATATACTAACCTTTTATGCTATCCAGTGTCACATGCTTTGGAGAAGTCCAGATATACGACATCCATTGATTCGCCGCTGTCAAGTCTAGAACTTACCTCCTCATAGAAACTGATTACATTAGTTTGACATGACCGATCCCTCATGAAGCCATGCTGATATGGCGTTATTTGCTTATCTTAATTGAGGTGCTCTAAGATAGCATCTCTTAGAAAACATTCAAACAGTTTACCCACGATGGATGTGAAACTTACCGGCCTATAGTTTCCAGGCTCTGTTTTTGGACCCTTTTTGTATATTGGCACCACATTTGCTATGTGCCAATCCTGTGGAACACTCCTGTCAGTATAGAGTCCTTACATATCAGAAATAAGGGTCTGGCTATGACATTACTTAATTCTCTTAGGGTAAGGGGGTGTATGCCATCTGGTCCTGGCGATTTGTCTATTTTAATCTATTTAAGACACCGCTGTTCTTCTTCCTGGGTCAGACAGGGCACTTTTAATGGGGAATTTACTTTTACATTCTGCATTTCATCTGACACTTTATTTTCTTCAGTGAATACAGTGGAGAAAAAAATATTTAATAGTTTTGGTTTCTCCTCATCGCTCTCTGCAACTCCTCCCTCATCACTCTGTAAAGGGCCAACACCTTCAGCTTTATACTTTTTACCATTTATATAATTGAAGAACATTTTAAGGTTAGTTTTGCTATCTTGGGCAATTAATCTCTCGGTCTCTAGTTTGGCCGCTTTTATTTTTTTTTTTACATATTCTATTTTTTTCCTTATAGTTTTTCAGTGCTTCCTCGCTACCCTCCTGTTTTAGTGATTTAAATGCTTTCATTCTGTAATTTATTGCTTTCTTTACAGTTCTATATATACACATTTGTTTCTTCTTGTTCCTTAATCTTTTATTCCCATAAGGTATTTATCTCTCACAATTAGATTTTTGGATGCTTTTATAAATATCTTATTTTGTGGCTGTATTTTTATTTTTGAGGTCTTTGTCCCAGTTAGTTAGGCCTATGGCCTCTCTCGGTTGCTTTTTTGAAGTTTTGTATTTTTGTTCTTCCCTGAAAAAACACTCTTTTTAATAATAATTGGAAGGTTATAACTTTATGGTCACTATTTTCCAGGTGACCCCCAACCTGCACATCTGTTTTTCTGTCAGGTCTATTGGTTAATACCAAGTCCAGTATAGCTGTCCCTCTAGTCGGGTCCTGAACCAGTTGGGAAAGATAATTGTCTTTGGTTATTGCCAAGAACCTGTTTCCTTTATGAGATGTACAGGTTTCAGTTTCCCAGTCTATTTCTGGGTAGTTGAAGTCCCCCATAATAACAACCTCATTATGATTTGTCGCCTTGTCTTTCTCGTTTAGTAGTAGATTTTCTGTGGAATCTAGTATATTAGGTTGTTTATAATAAACTCCTATTAGTAATTTATTATTGTTTTTGCCTCCATGTATTTCTACCCACAGTGACTCCACATGTTCATGTCCCTCACTTATATTTTCTCGGACTGTGGCCTTTAGACAGGACTTTACATAAAGGCAGACCCCTCCCCCTCTCCAGTTTTGGCTATACTTTCTAAACAGACTATAACCCTTTACATTAACTGCCCAGTCATAACTATCATCCAGCCATGTCTAAGTTATTTCCACTATGTCATGAGTCCTCCTCACACATCACACATTCACTTTTATTAGTCAGGCATCTGGCATTAGTATACATACATTTAAGAGGTTTATGTATATTTTTACCCTACACCTTTCCTTCTGAATTGTTCTAGTCCCTCCTTCCATTTCTCCCCCAGACACACTACCTTGCCCCTGGTCTCTATCTACACTATATTCCCATACTATAATGTAATTTCCCTCCCCAGTCCCTAGTTTAAACACTCTTCCAACCTTCTAGCCATGTTCTCCCCCAACACAGATACCCCTTCCCCATTGAGGGCAGCCCATCCTACGATAGAGCCTGTAGCCGACAGAGAAGTCGGCCCAGTTCTCCAGGAACCCAACCCCTACTTCTTACACCAGTTCTTGAGCTACTTATTTACCTCCCTAATCTCCAGCTGCCTTTCTTGTGTGGCTCGAGGTACAGGTAGTATTTCGGAAAATACTACGTTTGAGGTCCTTGCCCTAAGCTTTTGACCTAAATCCCTAAATTCATTTTAAGGACGTTCCACCTACCTCTAACTTTGTCATTGGTTCTGATATGGACCATGACCACTGGATCTTCTCCAGCCCCTCACAGTAATCTGTCAACTGGATCTGCGTTGTGTCTAACTCGAGCGCCAGGAAGACAACACACCATTCGACGATCCTGGTTTTTGTGACAGATTGCCCTATCTGTACCCCTAATAATCATCTGCCAACCTTGCAAACTTGTTGGGGTGTGTCAGATCAGGGCTAGACTCCCTGGCACTCTTCCCTCTACCCTGCTTTCTAACTGTTATCCAGCTAGCTACCTCACTTTGCTCAGCCTCCTCGCTACTACACTCCTCCACATCTACCCCATAGAGTGCTTGCTTAGTGAGCAGCAAACTCTTTTCCAAATTTTTAACGCCTCTCAGTGTTGAAACTCGCCCGGTTAGAAACTCGATGTACGATTCCAAACGGGCAATTTGCTCATATTTTGAACAAAGATATGCACCCTCGAACGGCTGTTCCAGGACTGCATACATTAGACAAGATGTGCACTAGACTGTGTTGTCAATAATGGAACACATACTAAATGGGGATTACTCAAGAAAAGAGAAAAAATACAATATAGTGCAGTGATAAGAATGTAATTTACTGTAGTCCCCTCCCAAAGTCCCTGAATCTCAAGTCAATTAATCTAAAGTCGCAAGCTTAATACAAACACACACTGGAAATCAAACAAGCGAAAGTTCACAAACTCACGTTATTTGTCTGCTTGTATAAATGGAGCTCTGAAAACAGTCTGCTTTTTTTCCCTCTGGATTCAAAGGACTGAGCTGCCCTCAAGGCCGGCTATTTAACTTCTCCTAATTAGATAGCTACACCCTAATTATTCACCTGTGCAACACCCTGGTGAAGGAAGAGAAAAAAATGTAATCACATTATACTCTCAGCTGCTTTGCAATGAACCTGGCAGCAAAAGCAATGCACACAAATAATTTAGCTCTCACAGAAACTCTCTCACGCAATCTAAAGTCACACACTTAATACAAACACACACTTGAACTCAAACTCGTGAATGCTCAAAAACTTGCGTTATTTGCCTGCTTTTATAAATGGAGCTCTCAAAACAGTCAGCTTTTTTTTCCCTCTGGATTCAAAGGGAAAGATTAGTCAAGATGTAGGAAAAGGATAGGGAGGAATCATTCCACAGCATTTATGTTGAACAGGGTTTAGTAGGGAAAGTTGAAGTCTGGGTAATATGAACAATCCTATTACACCTTGCTGCACTGACTGGGGATCCAAATTGCCATTTTACAGCTCTGTAATTCCAGCAAACCGTTCTTGTTATTGGGGTGCAAGTGCTGTGTGATACAGCCATTAACAGGGTTTATTACAAGGAAATATTTTTACTTCTTATTTGCCCTTGTGCAGTGCAGTTATATGTTCTAAAGCATTTTTTGGCTTGTATTAGTGGGAAAAACAGGGCTTATTAGCCATTGTGTGGTGAAGTGTGAAAATTACAGCCTTTGTTGGCATGTATTAGTGGCAAAAGAAAAATATATTTGCCATTCAGCTGTGAAGTTATGTGTTGTAAAAGCCCTTTTTGTCGTGTATTAGTGGCAAAAGTAAAATATATTTGTCGTTCAGTGGTGCAGTTATATGTTCTAAAGCCCATTTTGTCATGTATTAGTGGCAAAAGTAAAATAGAATTGCCTTTTAGCTTTGCAGTTATATGTTCTAAAGCCCTTTTTGGCATGTAATAGTGGCAAAACATATTTGCTGTTCAGGGGTGCAGTTATATGTTCTAAAGCCTTTTGTGTTGTGTATAAGTGGAAAAAAGAAAAATATATTTGCCGTTCAGCGGTGCAGTTATATATTCTAAAGCCTTTTGTGTTTTGTATAAGTGGAAAAAAGAAAAATATATTTGCCGTTCAGCGGTGCAGTTATATATTCTAAAGCCCTTTGTGGCGTGTATAAGTGGAAAAAAGAAAAATATATTTGCCGCTCAGTGGTGCAGTTATGTGTTCATAAGCCTTTTGTGGCGTGTATAAGTGGAAAAAATAAAAAAAAATTTGCCGTTCAGCGGTGCAGTTATATATTCTAAAGCCTTTTGTGTCATGTATAAGTTGAAAAAGAAAAATATATTTAGTGTTCAGCGATGCAGTTATATGTTCTGAAGCCTTTTGTAGGCGTGTATAGGTGGAAAAAGAAACATATATTTTCCATTCAACGGTGCAGTTATATGTTCTAAAGCCCTTTTTCTCGTGTATTAGTGGCAAAAGACAAATATATTTGCCGTTCAGCGGTGCAGTTATATGTTCTAAAGCCTTTTTTTGCGTGCATTAGTGGCACAAAAAAGTGTATGCCGTTGTGTGGTGAAGTGAGAAAATTACAGACTTTTTTGGGGTGTTCTAATTTCCTTTTTATTTATCTATCTGATCTAACAGTATGTCAGACAGAGAAGTACCAGGCCCTGCACAGGGAGTGGCAGAGGCCTAAATGTTTCTTCGCAGGCACAGGTCACAGCACAGTAAGGGGGCGTGGTAACAGGAGTTACAGCAAGAGGCCTGAGCTCCTGGTGTCATCTAGCGGTCATGTCTTAACCGGTAACCCTGCGGTTCTTGAATGGTTAACTCGGTCATCTCTGTTTTGGATCCACTCCTGTTTTTTTTGGCATTAGCAATACTTATAGATTACTGACCAAATGATGACCGAGTGAAGGCGAATGCTCAACAGACGGGATCCGTTTTTTGGGGGTTATTGTTCTGATGGATCAGAGGAAGGGCAAAATAATCAGTGACGTCAACTCAAACTTACTGCTGACACCCACTCCACTCTGATACAGGTGGTTGGGCGGCACTAGCCCAAGAAAGCCAACACAAGGAGAGCAGGCCTCTGCCATAATCGGGGACGCAGAAGCTCCATGACTGACCCTCTCTCAGGTACACCCGATACTTCAGTCTTGAATTTATGTTCTAAGACTTTGAGCCCAGCACAAGTACAAGTATTTCAGAAGGGATTGTCATTTAGCCCAACTGCTACGTTTGATACTTTCAATTTGGACATGGACCTTCAGCGTTTCTTTCGCTCGATGCAGTTGAAAGCCCATTTCTCCAAAAGAAGGGTTGGCACACCATAGGACACTAAACATTCTGCTGAAATTGATGGTGTGTTAACTCTTAAACAGTTTGGTTTATGGCTGAAGAGCCATTATATACCCCCAAAACAGAACACCCTGTTGAAACCTATGTTTCCCTAGTGAAAAGGGATATAGATGCATTGTTAATTCAATTTAAACAAGGGGGATAATAAGGATTAGTATGTGCAAGAAATTCTAGGGCAATTATCGAATTGGGATACTTATGAAATTTTACACAGAGATCCAGTATTTGACATCAAACATGAGCTACAATCTCTCATACAAGAGAATGAGGAAAAAGCTATTATAGACCAAAAGTTGGGTGAATTTCTAATTAAACATCATCCCATTACCCCTGTATTGTACACCTTACCTAATGTGCACAAATCTATGGAGCGTCCACCTGGGTGAGCCATAGTTGCTGCATCTGATTCTATACTTACTCCACCTGCTATATTGCTTGAAAAGATTTTAACACCTCTTACACAGAAAGCTCCCTCCTATCTTAGAGATACCCAACATTTTCTAGAGGAACTCAAAAATGTATATTGATGCAGAATGTCTTCTGGTGACCTTTGATGTGTATAGTCTGTACACCTCTATTACACACACTAAAGGTCTATCCGCAGTTAAGGCTTTGTTGGACAATAGTGACCACACACCAGACCCAAAAAATAATTCTTGCCCTTTTTAACCATTGTCTTAGAGCGCAATTACTTTCTTTTTCAAGACTACCAACAGCGCCGTGGGACCGCAATGGGGTCCAATGCCGCACCGCCATATGCAAATTGCCCAAGCTTAAATTCATGGCACATTGGGACCCTCCAAAAATCTCTTTCCTAGACACTTGGGTCATAAAGGGCACTAATGGTAAATGCATCACAGATCTTTATACCAAAAGTACAGATCGCAATAGTTTACTTAGGTATGAGAGTAATCACCCACCAGCTACTAAAAGATCTTTACCCTTCTCACAATTCCAAAGGGTAAATAGAATTGTTAGTGATCCATTTACCCGCTAAGCTCGCCTTGACGAGATGACCAATAAATTCAGACAAAGAGGGTATCCAGAATTGTTACTGCAACAACAAAGAAACAGATGTGAGACAGCCTCAGCAGATAGCGTAACAATATCACAAAGAGACTCCCCTTAATTGTGCAATACCATCCTTGGATTAACCAAGTGAAGGCTATTATTAACAAACACTAGAATGTAGTGACTAGGTCCTACACGCAGATACCAAAATCATAAAAGCGGATATTGGTACCATCAAGAAGGGCTCTAGAAAAATGGTATTATCCACAGTTAGAAAAGGCACCTTTCTATGTTTAAACTACATCCATTGTTCAAGCATAATAAACGGCTCCTTTATCTCACACCCACATACTGGGGAACACATTCCAATAAAGGACATTTCACTTGCAATAGTACATTTGTTATCTATCTACTAAAGTGTCCATGCGGCCTCTGTTATGTAGGTGAGACCACCATGCACATGAATGACCGCTTTGCAAAACACAAATCTACTATTCGCAGTGAAAACCTATTATTGCCTATTCCATCACATTTTCATTGGCAGACACACAGTGTGTCCCAACTTCGATTCCAAATTATCGAGGAGGTGTTGCTACCCAAAGGGGAGGAAATAGAGTTGATTGCTGCTCAAATGCGAGGCGTATTGGATTCACCACCTACAGACAATGACACCCAAAGGGTTAAATCGAGAATATGCGGTGACCAGTTTTCTATAATGCTTTACAATCACATATATCTATTACATATGTACCATTATTCCATGTATTTGTCTCTTTGTCTTATACTGAGTAATTCACACACATTATAATGTGTCTCAGCAGTGTAATTGAGAATTTTCTCAACGCGACTTCTGGGAGGACATGAGGATTTTGGCAACTATTTATATGTCTTCTTAGTATAGCTCTCTCACTTCCATGTATCATTTGGATTGATAATAATATTTGTAAACTGTTTCAGTTACCTTGCCAATGTGACATCATAGTCACATGATTCAAGCAGCCCGGTCACATGACCGAGAGCGGGCTATTTAAATGTGTGTCTATGTCTATACCCATGTATCCTGCAGTTCACATAGTGTTTGACAAAGGCACTTGCACATGCTGAAAAATGCGTCACTTCTCTTGTGAGTGGCGAATAAAGCAGATATAATCGTATTACAAGGAGTGCGGTTTCTTTCCTCATTGAAGTACCTTCTCCACTCTGTCAGGGGCTCTACTTGTATAAGCGTTCAATAGAACAGGTTCGGTAGACATCTATGTGGAATCATATGACAACGGTGTAAAAGGAGTGTGCTTATTTTTGGCACTAACATCGACCTGTAAGGCTGAGTTCATACTTGAGTTATTTGGTCAGTTTGGCCCCATTACTGCCCAAATATGTGAAATGTGCAGTCATTCTAAGAGTGACGCCTGTCATCTGAATGTCATACTGACTCACAGTATTATTTCACTACCATAGCAGACTCCTTATGCGTGTAATTGCAAGGTACTGAGTTCTACACCACTATAAAGGCTCTCTGCAGCCAGGAAATAGCTGTTTTTAATGTGATTCATTGTGAATAAATCCGTATCTAACCGGCGAACCGGACAAATTTAATTTTTGAAAAATTCGCTCATCTCTACTAGACATCACCAAAACATTCCATTTCAACATTTGACGTGTGGTTTCATTTTAGTTATTTATACTTGTCAAATATGATAGACATACATTTTGCAGTGGATTTAAAACTCCCCCATTTTAATTTGTATTTATATATGACAATGCTCAGTCTATGTCCTAAAATTCAGCCCTCAAACTGTTGAAGTTGACCGTTTTAGAATTACATGGTTTTTGCCATCCCGGCTTATGTGTTTTTTTACAGTTTACATAAAATCAAATTACACTGAACAAAAATATAAAAGCAACACTTTCGGTTTTGCTCCCATTTTGCATGAGCTGAACTCAAAGATCTGAAACATTTTCTACATACACAAAAGACACATTACTCTCAAATATTGTTCACAAATCTGTCTAAATCTGTGTTAGTGAGCACTTCTTCTTTGTCGACATAATCCATCCCACCTCACAGGTGTGGCATATCAAGGTGCTGATTAGACACATGGGCGTAGCTATAGGGGTGCAGAGGTAGCAGTCGCTACCGGGCCCAGGAGCCTGAGGGGCCTAAAGACCCTTGTGCCGCATAAGAAGACACACAAAGCACTGAGGAAGGGGCTCAAGCTGAACTCTTGCACCAGGGCCCATGAGCAGTTAGCTACGCCCCTGATTAGACAGCATGAATATTGCACAGTTGTGCATTAGACTTCCCACAAAAAAAGACCACTCTGAAATGTGCAGTTTCATCACACAGCACAATGCCACAGATGTCGCAGCGATTGATGGAGCGTGCAGTTGGCATGCTGACTGCAGGAATGTCTACCTAAGCTGTTGCCCGTGGAATGAATGTTCATTTCTCTACCATAAGCCGTCTCAAAGGCGTTTCAGAGAATTTGGCAGTACATCCAACCGGCCTCACAACTGCAGACCACATGTAACCCCACCAGCCCAAGACCACCACATCTAACATCCTGTCTGCCATCTGCCCTGAACAGTGAAAACCGGGACTCATCCGTGAACAGAATGCCTCTTTAACGTGCCAGACGCCATTGAATGTGTACATTTGCCCACTAAAGTCAGTTACGACAACGAACTACAGTCAGGTCCAGACCCTGATGAGGACGACGAACATGCAGATGAGCTTCCCTGAGATGGTTTCTGACAGTTTGTGCAGAAATTCTTTGGTTATGCAAACCAATTGTTTCTGCAGCTGTCCAGGTGGCTGGTCTCCGACGATCATGGAGGTGAACATGCTGGATGTGGAGGTCCTGGGCTGGTGTGGTTACACGTGGTCTGCGGTTGTGAGGCCGGTTGGATGTACTGTCAAATTCACTGAAACGCCTTTGGAGACAGCTTATGGTAGAGAAATGAACATTAATTGCACAGGCAGCAGCTAGACATTCCTGGAGTCAGCATGCCAATTGCATGCTCCCTCAAACGTTGCAGCATCTGTGGCATTGTGGTGTGTGATCAAACTGCACATTTCAGAGTGGTCTTTTATTGTGGGCAGTCTAAGGCACACCTATGCAATATTCATGCTATCTAATCAGCACCTTGATATGTCACACCTGTGAGGAGGGATGGGGTATCTCGGCAAAGAGAAGTGCTCACTTACACAGATTTAGACAGAATTGCGAACAATATTTGAGAGTAATGGGTCTTTTGTGTATGTAGAAAATGTTTCAGATCTTTGGGTTCAGCTCATGCGAAATGGGAGCAAAGCCGAAAGTGTTGTGTTTATATTTTTGTTCAGTGTATATTGTGGTCACTGTTTCTGCAGTTTTCACAAACAATGACATTTACAACAAGCTCTACATTGTGAGATTGTGAGAAATTATCAGATACCACAGAACATAACTTTTAAATTAAAGTCAAAGCACGGCTTTAGGAGCGTTACGAAAATATTTGATTTATCCATGATTTCCCATGATAAGGGTAATTCACCTACCATGGATTCTGTTTTTGGTTTCCACATGGATATCAACAGTTGTGTAATTACCATCCCAGTAATACATCCAACCATTCCACCACATTTCAAACCATGGCACCAGGGAGACAGCAAACTATTTAGTTAAAGTGGTATTGGTGAAAAGTATCTTTCTCAATATAGAATCCCATATAACCACTAATGGGATCATTTATCAAACTGGTGTAAAGTAGAACTAACTTAGCTGCCCATAGCAACCAATCAGATTCCACCTTTCATTTTCCATAAGGAGCTGCCAAAAATGAAAGATGGAATCTGATTGGTACTATGGTAACTAAGCCAGTTCTACTTTACACCAGTTTGATAAGTGACCCCATAAGTTTCTGGTGCTACTTGCATTGCAACCCCCTGACTACTAGCTGTCTCTAAGCTGTTAGGGAAGCAATACCCACTAGGACTGCCATATTAAAGACTAACATTAGGGATGAGCGAACCCGAACTTGATAGTTCGGGTTCGTACCAGCCTCAGGGTGTTCGGGACATGGACCGAACATTTTCAAAAAGTTCGGGTTCGGGTCCGTTGTTGGGTGATTTCTTCTCGCTTTCTGAAGGGCTGCACAGCAGCCAATCAGCTAGCGTTTTACTTCTTGCTCTAGAAGCCATCACAGCCATGCCTACTAATGGCATGGCTGTGATTAACCAAGTGCAGCACGTGACCCAGGCTCTATTTAGCTGGAGTCACGTAGTGCCCGCACGTCACTCTGCTCTGATTAGGGAGAGGGCGCAGCTTCTGTGAGGGCGAGATTAGGCAGGGAAAAGTCAGCAAGAACACCTAATGAAGTGATGGATCTACAGCTGTGAATAATTCAACTTCTGCTAGTTAATTGCTCACTGGTTTTTAGGCTGCACAGAGCGTGTTTCTGTCACTTTGATCGGCGGCCATGTTGTGTCTTGTGGTGCACCAGCACAAGCTGCCACCAAGTCCATCAATCCATCAATACTATTTTTTTTTTTTGCTATATCCTACATCAGGGGCTTGGCTGTGCTTATTGTCACCCCTAGAAACTCAGGATAGAAATGTCTATATTTTATTAAGGGGTTAAATTCAATTGCCAAAATAGCAATCCCTAAATCTGGTGTTCCAGCTGTGGCTAGCCAAGTGTAATACTGTCTGCTGTCTGGCAAAGCATAGATTTTTCTGTGGTGAAATTCAATTGCCAAAATAGCAATCCCTAAATCTGGTGTCCCAGCAGTGGCTGGCAAAGTTTAATAGTGTCCGGCAAAGGATATATTTTGTTCTGGGGTGAAATTCAATAGCCAAAAAAGCAATACCGTAAATCTGGTGAAACAGCAGTGGCTGACCAAGTTTAATAGTGTCCGGCAAAGGATAGATAATTTTCTGGGGTGAAATTCAATTGCCAAAATAGCAATACCGTAAATCTGGTGTTCCAGCTGTGACTGGACAAGTTTCAAAGTGTCCGACATAGGATATATTATTTTCTGCGGTGATATTCAGTTGCCAAAATAGAAATACAGTAAATCTGGTGTTCCAGCTGTGACTGGACAAGTTTAATAGTGTCCGGCAAAGGATATATTATTTTCTGCCGTTAAATTCAGTGGCAAAAATAGAAATACCGTAAATCTGGAGTTCTAGCTGTGAATAGACAATTTCCCTAGTGTGCGTCAAAGGATATATTATTTTCTGCCGTTAAATTCAGTTGCAAAAATAGAAATACCGTAAATCTGGAGTTCTAGCTGTGAATAGACAATTTCCCTAGTGTGCGTCAAAGGATATATTATTTTCTGCATTGAAATTCAGTTTCAAAAATAGAAATACCGTAAATCTGGAGTTCTAGCTGTGACTAGACAATTTCCCTAGTGTGCGTCAAAGGATATATTATTTTCTGCATTGAAATTCAGTTTCAAAAATAGAAATACCGTAAATCGGGTGTTCCAGCTGTGACTGAACAAGTTTAATAGTGTCCGGCAAAGGATATATTTTTTTCTGGGGTGAAATTCAATTTCCAAAATAGCAATACCGTAAATCTGGTGTCCCAGCAGTGGCTGGCAAAGTTTAATAGTGTCCGGCAAAGGATAGATTTTGTTCTGGGGTGAAATTCAATTGCCCAAATAGCAATACCATAAATCAGTGGTTTCAGCTGTGGCTGGCCAAGTTTAATAGTGTCCGGCAAAGGATTTTTTTTTTCTGGGGTGAAATTCAATTGCCAAAATAGCAATACCGTAAATCTGGTGTTCCATCTGTGAATGAACAAATTTCATAGTGTCCGTCATAGGATATATTATTTTCTGTGGTTAAATTCAGTTGCAAAAATAGAAATAACGTAAATCTGGTGTTCCAGCTGTGACTGAACAAGTTTAATAGTGTCCAGCAAAGGATATATTTTTTCTGGAGAGAAATACAGTTGCAAATAAAGAAATACAGTAAATCTGGTGTTCCCGCTGTGGCTGGACAAGTTTAATAGTGTCTGACAAAGGATATATTTTTTCTGGGGTGAAATTCAATTGCCAAAATAGCAATACCGTAAATCTGGTGTCACAGCAGTGGCTGGCAAAGATTAATGGTTTCCGGCAAAGGATAGATTTTGTTCTGGGGTGAAATTCAATTGCCCAAATAGCAATACCATAAATCATTTTTTCAGCTGTGGCTGGCCAAGTTTAATAGTGTCCGGCAAAGGATTATTATTATTTTTTTCTGGGGTGAAATACAGTTGCAAATATAGAAATACAGTAAATCTGGTGTTCCAGCTGTGGCTGGACAAGTTTAATAGTGTCCGGCAAAGGAGATATTTTTTTCTGGGGTGAAATTCAATTGCCAAAATAGCAATACCATAAATCAGTGGTTTCAGCTGTTGCTGGCCAAGTTTAATAGTGTCGACACAGGATATATTATATTCTGGGGTGAAATTTATTGCCAAAATAGCAATAAACAGAATCTGGTGTTCCAGCAGTGACTGGACAATTTCCCAAGTGTCCGTCAAAGGATATATTATTTTCTGGGGTGAAAGTCAGTAGCAAAAATAGAAATTCTGTAAATCTGGTGTTCCAGCTGTGACTGGACAAGTTTAATAGTGTCCGGCAAAGGATTTATTATTTTCTGGGGTGGAATTCAGTTGCCAAAATAGAAATACAGTAAATCTGGTGTTCCAGCTGTGACTGGACAAGTTTAATAGTGTCCGGCAATGGATATATTTTTTTCTGGGGTGAAATTCAGTCGCCAAAATAGAAATACAGTAAATCTGGTGTTCCAGCTGTGATTGGACAAGTTTAATAGTGTCTGGCAAAGGATATATTTTTTCTGGGGTCAAATTCAATTGCCAAAATAGCAATACCGAAAATCTGTTGTCCCAGCAGTGGCTGGCAAAGTTTATTAGTGTCCGGCAAAGGATATATTATTTTCTGGGGTGAAATTCAGTTGCCAAAATAGAAATACAGTAAATCTGGTGTTCCAGCTGTGACTGGACAAGTTTAATAGTGTCCGGCAAAGGATATATTATTTTCTGCGGTGAAATTCAGTTGCAAGAATTGAAATACTGTAAATCTGGTGTTCTAGCTGTGACTGGTCAAGTTTAAAAGTGTCCGGCAAAGGATTTATTATTTTCTCGGTTGAGATTCAGTTGCCAAAATAGAAATACAGCAAATCTGGTGTTCCAGCTGTGACTGGCAAAGTTTAATAGTGTCCGGCAAAGGATAGATTTTGTTCTGGGGTGAAATTCAATTGCCCAAATAGCAATACTATAAATCAGTGGTTTCAGCTGTGGCTGGCCAAGTTTAATAGTGTCCGGCAAAGGATTTTATTTTTTTCTGGGGTTAAATTCAATTGCCAAAATAGCAATACCGTAAATCTGGTGTTCCATCTGTGACTGAACAAATTTCATAGTGTCCGTCATAGGATATATTATTTTCTGTGGTTAAATTCAGTTGCAAAAATAGAAATACCGTAAATCTGGTGTTTTAGCTGTGACTGGACAATTTCCCTAGTGTCTGTCAAAGGATATATTTTTTTCTGGAGTGAAATACAGTTGCAAATATAGAAATTCAGTAAATCTGGTGTTCCAGCTGTGGCTGGACAAGTTTAATAGTGTCCGGCAAAGGATATATTTTTTTTCTGTGGTGAAATTCAATTGCCAAAATAGCAATACCGTAAATCTGGTGTCCCAGCAGTGGCTGGCAAAGTTTAATGGTGTCCGACAAAGGATAGATTTTGTTCCGGTGTGAAATTCAATTGCCCAAATAGCAATACCATAAATCAGTGGTTTCAGCTGTGGCTGGCCAAGTTTAATAGTGTCCGGCAAAGGATTATTATTATTTTTTTTTCTGGGGTGAAATTCAATTGCCAAAATAGCAATACCGTAAATCTGGTGTTCCAGCTGTGACTGAACAAATTTCATAGTGTCCGTCATAGGATATATTATTTTCTGTGGTTAAATTCAGTTGCAAAAATAGAAAATACCGTAAATCTGGTGTTCCTTCTGTGACTGGACAATTTCCCTAGTGTCCGTCAAAGGATATATTATTTTCTGGGGTGAAATACAGTTGCAAATATAGAAATTCAGTAAATCTGGTGTTCCAGCTGTGGCTGGACAAGTTTAATAGTGTCCGGCAAAGGATATATTTTTTCTCTGGTGAAATTCAATTGCCAAAATAGCAATACCATAATTCAGTGGTTTTAGCTGTGGCTGGCCAAGTTTAATAGTGTACGACACAGGATATATTATATTCTGGGGTGAAATTTATTGCCAAAATAGCAATAACCTGAATCTGGTGTTCCAGCTGTGACTGGACAATTTCCCTAGTGTCCGTCAAAGGATATATTATTTTCTGGGGTGAAAGTCAGTAGCAAAAATAGAAATACAGTAAATCTGGTGTCCCACCTCTTGCAAGCCTAGTTTAAATCTGTCCGTAAACGGTATATTTTTTTCTGGGGTGAAATTTAATTGCCAAAATAGCAGTACCCTGAAACTGGTGTTCCAGCTGTCACTGGACAATTTCCCTATTGTCTGTCAAAGGATATATTATTTTCTGGGGTGAAATACAGTTGCAAAAAAGAAATAAAGTAAATCTGGTGTTCCAGCTGTGACTGGACAAGTTTCATAGTTTTCGGCAAAGGATATATTTTGTTCTGGGGTGAAATTCAATAGCCAAAAAGGCAATACCGTAAATCTGGTGAAACAGCAGGGGCTGGCCAAGTTTAATAGTGTCCGGCAAAGGATTGATAATTTTCTGGGGTGAAATTCAATTACCAAAATAGCAATACCATAAATCTGGTGTTCCAGCTGTGACTGGATAAGTTTCAAAGTGTCCAACATAGGATATATTATTTTCTGCGGTGATATTCAGTTGCAAAAATAGAAATACTGTAAATCTGGTGTTCCAGCTGTGACTGGACAAGTTTAATAGTGTCCGGCAAAGGATGTATTATTTTCTGGGGTGAAATTCAGTTGCCAAAATAGAAATACAGTAAATCTGGTGTTCCAGCTGTGACTGGACAGGTTTAATAGTGTCCGGCAAAGGATATATTTTTATGGGGTTAAATTAAATTGCCAAAATAGCAATACCGAAAATCTGGTGTCCCAGCAGTGGCTGGCAAAGTTTAATAGTGTTCGGCAAAGGATAGATTTTGTTCTGGGGTGAAATTCATTTGCACAAATAGCAATAACATAAATCAGTGGTTTCAGCTGTGGCTGGCCAAGTTTAATAGTGTCCGGCAAAGGATAGATTTTGTTCTGGGGTGAAATTCAATTGCACAAATAGCAATACTATAAATCAGTGGTTTAAGCTGTGGCTGGCCAAGTTTAATAGTGTCCGGCAAAGGACTTTTTATTTTTCTTTGGTTAAATTAAATTGCCAAAATAGCAATACCAGTAAATCTGGTGTTCCATCTGTGACTGAACAAATTTCATAGTGTCCGTCATAGAATATATTATTTTCTGCGGTTAAATTCAGTTGCAAAAATAGAAATACCGCAAATCTGGTGTTCCAGCTGTGACTGAACAAGTTTAATAGTGTCCGGCAAAGGATATATTTTTTCTGGGGTGAAATTCAATTTCTAAAATTTCAATACAGTAAATCTGGTATCCCAGCAGTGGCTGGCAAAGTTTAATAGTGTCCGGCAAAGGATAGATTTTGTTCTGGGGTGAAATTCAATTGCCCAAATAGCAATACCATAAATCAGTGGTTTCAGCTGTGGCTGGCCAAGTTTATTAGTGTCCGGCAAAGGATTATTTTTTTTTCTGGGGTGAAATTCAATTGCCAAAATAGCAATACCGTAAATCTGGTGTTCCATCTGTGACTGAACAAATTTCATAGTGTCCGTCATAGGATATATTATTTTCTGTGGTTAAATTCAGTTGCAAAAATAGAAATACCGTAAATCTGGTGTTTTAGCTGTGACTGGACAATTTCCCTAGTGTCAAAGGATATATTTTTTCTGGAGTGAAATACAGTTGCAAATATAGAAATTCAGTAAATCTGGTGTTCCAGCTGTGGCTGGACAAGTTTAATAGTGTCCGGCAAAGGATATATTTTTTCTGTGGTGAAATTCAATTGCCAAAATAGCAATACCGTAAATCTGATGTCCCAGCAGTGGCTGGCAAAGTTTAATGGTGTCCGACAAAGGATAGATTTTGTTCTGGGGTGAAATTCAATTGCCCAAATAGCAATACCATAAATCAGTGGTTTCAGCTGTGACTGAACAAATTTCATAGTGTCCGTCATAGAATATATTATTTTCTGCGGTTAAATTCAGTTGCAAAAATAGAAATACCGTAAATCTGGTGTTCCAGCTGTGACTGAACAAGTTTAATAGTGTCCGGCAAAGGATATATTTTTTCTGGGGTGAAATTCAATTTCTAAAATAGCAATACCGTAAATCTGGTATCCCAGCAGTGGCTGGCAAAGTTTAATAGTGTCCGGCAAAGGATAGATTTTGTTCTGGGGTGAAATTCAATTGCCCAAATAGCAATACCATAAATCAGTGGTTTCAGCTGTGGCTGGCCCAGTTTATTAGTGTCCGGCAAAGGATTATTTTTTTTTCTGGGGTGAAATTCAATTGCCAAAATAGCAATACCGTAAATCTGGTGTTCCATCTGTGACTGAACAAATTTCATAGTGTCCGTCATAGGATATATTATTTTCTGTGGTTAAATTCAGTTGCAAAAATAGAAATACCGTAAATCTGGTGTTTTAGCTGTGACTGGACAATTTCCCTAGTGTCAAAGGATATATTTTTTCTGGAGTGAAATACAGTTGCAAATATAGAAATTCAGTAAATCTGGTGTTCCAGCTGTGGCTGGACAAGTTTAATAGTGTCCGGCAAAGGATATATTTTTTTCTGTGGTGAAATTCAATTGCCAAAATAGCAATACCGTAAATCTGATGTCCCAGCAGTGGCTGGCAAAGTTTAATGGTGTCCGACAAAGGATAGATTTTGTTCTGGGGTGAAATTCAATTGCCCAAATAGCAATACCATAAATCAGTGGTTTCAGCTGTGACTGAACAAATTTCATAGTGTCCGTCATAGAATATATTATTTTCTGCGGTTAAATTCAGTTGCAAAAATAGAAATACCGTAAATCTGGTGTTCCAGCTGTGACTGAACAAGTTTAATAGTGTCCGGCAAAGGATATATTTTTTTCTGGGGTGAAATTCAATTTCTAAAATAGCAATACCGTAAATCTGGTATCCCAGCAGTGGCTGGCAAAGTTTAATAGTGTCCGGCAAAGGATAGATTTTGTTCTGGGGTGAAATTCAATTGCCCAAATAGCAATACCATAAATCAGTGGTTTCAGCTGTGGCTGGCCAAGTTTAATAGTGTCCGGCAAAGGATTATTATTATTTTTTTCTGGGGTGAAATTCAATTGCCAAAATAGCAATACCGTAAATCTGGTGTTCCAGCTGTGACTGAACAAATAGTGTCCGTCATAGGATATATTATTTTCTGTGGTTAAATTCAGTTGCAAAAATAGAAAATACCGTAAATCTGGTGTTCCTTCTGTGACTGGACAATTTTCCTAGTGTCCGTCAAAGGATATATTATTTTCTGGGGTGAAATACAGTTGCAAATATAGAAATTCAGTAAATCTGGTGTTCCAGCTGTGGCTGGACAAGTTTAATAGTGTCCGGCAAAGGATATATTTTTTTCTCTGGTGAAATTCAATTGCCAAAATAGCAATACCATAATTCAGTGGTTTCAGCTGTGGCTGGCCAAGTTTAATAGTGTACGACACAGGATATATTATATTCTGGGGTGAAATTTATTGCCAAAATAGCAATAACCTGAATCTGGTGTTCCAGCTGTGACTGGACAATTTCCCTAGTGTCCGTCAAAGGATATATTATTTTCTGGGGTGAAAGTCAGTAGCAAAAATAGAAATACAGTAAATCTGGTGTCCCACCTCTTGCAAGCCTAGTTTAAATCTGTCCGTAAACGGTATATTTTTTTCTGGGGTGAAATTTAATTGCCAAAATAGCAGTACCCTGAAACTGGTGTTCCAGCTGTCACTGGACAATTTCCCTATTGTCTGTCAAAGGATATATTATTTTCTGGGGTGAAATACAGTTGCAAAAAAAGAAATAAAGTAAATCTGGTGTTCCAGCTGTGACTGGACAAGTTTCATAGTTTTCGGCAAAGGATATATTTTGTTCTGGGGTGAAATTCAATAGCCAAAAAAGGCAATACCGTAAATCTGGTGAAACAGCAGGGGCTGGCCAAGTTTAATAGTGTCCGGCAAAGGATTGATAATTTTCTGGGGTGAAATTCAATTACCAAAATAGCAATACCATAAATCTGGTGTTCCAGCTGTGACTGGATAAGTTTCAAAGTGTACAACATAGGATATATTATTTTCTGCGGTGATATTCAGTTGCAAAAATAGAAATACTGTAAATCTGGTGTTCCAGCTGTGACTGGACAAGTTTAATAGTGTCCGGCAAATGATGTATTATTTTCTGGGGTGAAATTCAGTTGCCAAAATAGAAATACAGTAAATCTGGTGTTCCAGCTGTGACTGGACAGGTTTAATAGTGTCCGGCAAAGGATATATTTTTTTATGGGGTTAAATTAAATTGCCAAAATAGCAATACCGAAAATCTGGTGTCCCAGCAGTGGCTGGCAAAGTTTAATAGTGTTCGGCAAAGGATAGATTTTGTTCTGGGGTGAAATTCATTTGCACAAATAGCAATAACATAAATCAGTGGTTTCAGCTGTGGCTGGCCAAGTTTAATAGTGTCCGGCAAAGGATAGATTTTGTTCTGGGGTGAAATTCAATTGCACAAATAGCAATACTATAAATCAGTGGTTTAAGCTGTGGCTGGCCAAGTTTAATAGTGTCCGGCAAAGGACTTTTTATTTTTTCTTTGGTTAAATTAAATTGCCAAAATAGCAATACCGTAAATCTGGTGTTCCATCTGTGACTGAACAAATTTCATAGTGTCCGTCATAGAATATATTATTTTCTGCGGTTAAATTCAGTTGCAAAAATAGAAATACCGCAAATCTGGTGTTCCAGCTGTGACTGAACAAGTTTAATAGTGTCCGGCAAAGGATATATTTTTTTCTGGGGTGAAATTCAATTTCTAAAATTTCAATACAGTAAATCTGGTATCCCAGCAGTGGCTGGCAAAGTTTAATAGTGTCCGGCAAAGGATAGATTTTGTTCTGGGGTGAAATTCAATTGCCCAAATAGCAATACCATAAATCAGTGGTTTCAGCTGTGGCTGGCCCAGTTTATTAGTGTCCGGCAAAGGATTATTTTTTTTTTTCTGGGGTGAAATTCAATTGCCAAAATAGCAATACCTTAAATCTGGTGTTCCATCTGTGACTGAACAAATTTCATAGTGTCCGTCATAGGATATATTATTTTCTGTGGTTAAATTCAGTTGCAAAAATAGAAATACCGTAAATCTGGTGTTTTAGCTGTGACTGGACAATTTCCCTAGTGTCAAAGGATATATTTTTTTCTGGAGTGAAATACAGTTGCAAATATAGAAATTCAGTAAATCTGGTGTTCCAGCTGTGGCTGGACAAGTTTAATAGTGTCCGGCAAAGGATATATTTTTTCTGTGGTGAAATTCAATTGCCAAAATAGCAATACCGAAATCTGATGTCCCAGCAGTGGCTGGCAAAGTTTAATGGTGTCCGACAAAGGATAGATTTTGTTCTGGGGTGAAATTCAATTGCCCAAATAGCAATACCATAAATCAGTGGTTTCAGCTGTGACTGAACAAATTTCATAGTGTCCGTCATAGAATATATTATTTTCTGCGGTTAAATTCAGTTGCAAAAATAGAAATACCGTAAATCTGGTGTTCCAGCTGTGACTGAACAAGTTTAATAGTGTCCGGCAAAGGATATATTTTTTCTGGGGTGAAATTCAATTTCTAAAATAGCAATACCGTAAATCTGGTATCCCAGCAGTGGCTGGCAAAGTTTAATAGTGTCCGGCAAAGGATAGATTTTGTTCTGGGGTGAAATTCAATTGCCCAAATAGCAATACCATAAATCAGTGGTTTCAGCTGTGGCTGGCCAAGTTTAATAGTGTCCGGCAAAGGATTTTTTTTTTTCTGGGGTGAAATTCAATTGACAAAATAGCAATACCGTAAATCTGGTGTTCCATCTGTGACTGAACAAATTTCAAAGTGTCCGTCATAGGATATATTATTTTCTGTGGTTAAATTCACTTGCAAAAATAGAAATACCGTAAATCTGGTGTTCTAGCTGTGACTGGACAATTTCCTAGTGTCCGTCAAAGGATATATTATTTTCTGGGGTGAAAGTAAGTAGCAAAAATAGAAATACTGTAAATCTGGTGTTCCAGCTGTGACTGGACAAGTTTAATAGTGTCTGGCAAAGGATTTATTATTTTTTGGGGTGAAATTCAGTTGCCAAAATAGAAATACAGTAAATCTGGTGTTCCAGCTGTGACTGGACAAGTTTATTAGTGTCCGGCAATGGATAGATTTTGTTCTGGGGTGAAATTCAATTGGCAAAAAGAAATACAGTAAATCTGGTGTTCCAGCTGTGATTGGACAAGTTTAATAGTGTCCGGCAAAGGATATATTTTTTCTGGGGTCAAATTCAATTGCCAAAATAGCAATACCGAAAATCTGTTGTCCCAGCAGTGGCTGGCAAAGTTTAATAGTGTCCGGCAAAGGATATATTATTTTCTGCGGTGAAATTCAGTTGCAAAAATAGAAATACTGTAAATCTGGTGTTCCAGCTGTGACTGGACAAGTTTAAAAGTGTCCGGCAAAGGATATATTTTTCTGGGCTGAAACTCAATTTCTAAAATAGCAATACCGTAAATCTGGTGTCCCAGCAGTGGCTGGCAAAGTTTAATAGTGTCCGGCAAAGGATAGATTTTGTTCTGGGGTGAAATTCAATTGCCCAAATAGCAATACCATAAATCAGTGGTTTCAGCTGTGGCTGGCCAAGTTTAATAGTGTCCGGCATAGGATTTTTTATTTTTCAGGGGTTAAATTCAATTGCCAAAATAGCAATACCGTAAATCTGGTGTTCCAGCTGTGACTGAACAAATTTCATAGTGTCCGTCATAGGATATATTATTTTCTGCGGTTAAATTCAGTTGCAAAAATAGTAATACCGTAAATCTGGTGTTCCAGCTGTGACTGAACAAGTTTAATAGTGTCCGGCAAAGGATATATTTTTCTTAGGTGAAATTCAATTGCCAAAATAGCAATTCCGTAAATCTGGTGTCCCAGCAGTGGCTGGCAAAGTTTAATAGTGTCCGGCAAAGGATAGATTTTGTTCTGGGTGAAATTCAATTGCCCAAATAGCAATACCATAAATCAGTGGTTTCAGCTGTGGCTGGCCAAGTTTAATAGTGTCCGGCAAAGGATTATTATATTTTTTTTTTCTGGGGTGAAATTCAATTGCCAAAATAGCAATACCGTAAATCTGGTGTTCCAGCTGTGACTGAACAAATTTCATAGTGTCCATCATAGGATATATTATTTTCTGTGGTTAAATTCAGTTGCAAAAATAGAAAATACCAGTAAATCTATCTGTGACTGGACAATTTCCTAGTGTCCGTCAAAGGATATATTATTTTCTGGGGTGAAATACAGTTGCAAATATAGAAATTCAGTAAATCTGGTGTTCCAGCTGTGGCTGGACAAGTTTAATAGTGTCCGGCAAAGGATATATTTTTTCTCTGGTGAAATTCAATTGCCAAAATAGCAATACCATAATTCAGTGGTTTCAGCTGTGGCTGGCCAAGTTTAATAGTGTACGACACAGGATATATTATATTCTGGGGTGAAATTTATTGCCAAAATAGCAATAACCTGAATCTGGTGTTCCAGCTGTGACTGGACAATTTCCCTAGTGTCCGTCAAAGGATATATTATTTTCTGGGGTGAAAGTCAGTAGCAAAAATAGAAATACAGTAAATCTGGTGTCCCACCTCTTGCAAGCCTAGTTTAAATCTGTCCGTAAACGGTATATTTTTTTCTGGGGTGAAATTTAATTGCCAAAATAGCAGTACCCTGAAACTGGTGTTCCAGCTGTCACTGGACAATTTCCCTATTGTCTGTCAAAGGATATATTATTTTCTGGGGTGAAATACAGTTGCAAAAAAAGAAATAAAGTAAATCTGGTGTTCCAGCTGTGACTGGACAAGTTTCATAGTTTTCGGCAAAGGATATATTTTGTTCTGGGGTGAAATTCAATAGCCAAAAAGGCAATACCGTAAATCTGGTGAAACAGCAGGGGCTGGCCAAGTTTAATAGTGTCCGGCAAAGGATTGATAATTTTCTGGGGTGAAATTCAATTACCAAAATAGCAATACCATAAATCTGGTGTTCCAGCTGTGACTGGATAAGTTTCAAAGTGTCCAACATAGGATATATTATTTTCTGCGGTGATATTCAGTTGCAAAAATAGAAATACTGTAAATCTGGTGTTCCAGCTGTGACTGGACAAGTTTAATAGTGTCCGGCAAAGGATGTATTATTTTCTGGGGTGAAATTCAGTTGCCAAAATAGAAATACAGTAAATCTGGTGTTCCAGCTGTGACTGGACAGGTTTAATAGTGTCCGGCAAAGGATATATTTTTTATGGGGTTAAATTAAATTGCCAAAATAGCAATACCGAAAATCTGGTGTCCCAGCAGTGGCTGGCAAAGTTTAATAGTGTTCGGCAAAGGATAGATTTTGTTCTGGGGTGAAATTCATTTGCACAAATAGCAATAACATAAATCAGTGGTTTCAGCTGTGGCTGGCCAAGTTTAATAGTGTCCGGCAAAGGATAGATTTTGTTCTGGGGTGAAATTCAATTGCACAAATAGCAATACTATAAATCAGTGGTTTAAGCTGTGGCTGGCCAAGTTTAATAGTGTCCGGCAAAGGACTTTTTATTTTTCTTTGGTTAAATTAAATTGCCAAAATAGCAATACCGTAAATCTGGTGTTCCATCTGTGACTGAACAAATTTCATAGTGTCCGTCATAGAATATATTATTTTCTGCGGTTAAATTCAGTTGCAAAAATAGAAATACCGCAAATCTGGTGTTCCAGCTGTGACTGAACAAGTTTAATAGTGTCCGGCAAAGGATATATTTTTTTCTGGGGTGAAATTCAATTTCTAAAATTTCAATACAGTAAATCTGGTATCCCAGCAGTGGCTGGCAAAGTTTAATAGTGTCCGGCAAAGGATAGATTTTGTTCTGGGGTGAAATTCAATTGCCCAAATAGCAATACCATAAATCAGTGGTTTCAGCTGTGGCTGGCCCAGTTTATTAGTGTCCGGCAAAGGATTATTTTTTTTTCTGGGGTGAAATTCAATTGCCAAAATAGCAATACCGTAAATCTGGTGTTCCATCTGTGACTGAACAAATTTCATAGTGTCCGTCATAGGATATATTATTTTCTGTGGTTAAATTCAGTTGCAAAAATAGAAATACCGTAAATCTGGTGTTTTAGCTGTGACTGGACAATTTCCCTAGTGTCAAAGGATATATTTTTTTCTGGAGTGAAATACAGTTGCAAATATAGAAATTCAGTAAATCTGGTGTTCCAGCTGTGGCTGGACAAGTTTAATAGTGTCCGGCAAAGGATATATTTTTTCTGTGGTGAAATTCAATTGCCAAAATAGCAATACCGTAAATCTGATGTCCCAGCAGTGGCTGGCAAAGTTTAATGGTGTCCGACAAAGGATAGATTTTGTTCTGGGGTGAAATTCAATTGCCCAAATAGCAATACCATAAATCAGTGGTTTCAGCTGTGACTGAACAAATTTCATAGTGTCCGTCATAGAATATATTATTTTCTGCGGTTAAATTCAGTTGCAAAAATAGAAATACCGTAAATCTGGTGTTCCAGCTGTGACTGAACAAGTTTAATAGTGTCCGGCAAAGGATATATTTTTTTCTGGGGTGAAATTCAATTTCTAAAATAGCAATACCAGAAATCTGGTATCCCAGCAGTGGCTGGCAAAGTTTAATAGTGTCCGGCAAAGGATAGATTTTGTTCTGGGGTGAAATTCAATTGCCCAAATAGCAATACCATAAATCAGTGGTTTCAGCTGTGGCTGGCCAAGTTTAATAGTGTCCGCAAAGGATTATTATTATTTTTTTTTCTGGGGTGAAATTCAATTGCCAAAATAGCAATACCGTAAATCTGGTGTTCCAGCTGTGACTGAACAAATAGTGTCCGTCATAGGATATATTATTTTCTGTGGTTAAATTCAGTTGCAAAAATAGAAAATACCGTAAATCTGGTGTTCCTTCTGTGACTGGACAATTTCCTAGTGTCCGTCAAAGGATATATTATTTTCTGGGGTGAAATACAGTTGCAAATATAGAAATTCAGTAAATCTGGTGTTCCAGCTGTGGCTGGACAAGTTTAATAGTGTCCGGCAAAGGATATATTTTTTTCTCTGGTGAAATTCAATTGCCAAAATAGCAATACCATAATTCAGTGGTTTCAGCTGTGGCTGGCCAAGTTTAATAGTGTACGTACACAGGATATATTATATTCTGGGGTGAAATTTATTGCCAAAATAGCAATAACCTGAATCTGGTGTTCCAGCTGTGACTGGACAATTTCCCTAGTGTCCGTCAAAGGATATATTATTTTCTGGGGTGAAAGTCAGTAGCAAAAATAGAAATACAGTAAATCTGGTGTCCCACCTCTTGCAAGCCTAGTTTAAATCTGTCCGTAAAACGGTATATTTTTTTCTGGGGTGAAATTTAATTGCCAAAATAGCAGTACCCTGAAACTGGTGTTCCAGCTGTCACTGGACAATTTCCCTATTGTCTGTCAAAGGATATATTATTTTCTGGGGTGAAATACAGTTGCAAAAAAGAAATAAAGTAAATCTGGTGTTCCAGCTGTGACTGGACAAGTTTCATAGTTTTCGGCAAAGGATATATTTTGTTCTGGGGTGAAATTCAATAGCCAAAAAGGCAATACCAGTAAATCTAGTGAAACAGCAGGGCTGACCAAGTTTAATAGTGTCCGGCAAAGGATTGATAATTTTCTGGGGTGAAATTCAATTACCAAAATAGCAATACCATAAATCTGGTGTTCCAGCTGTGACTGGATAAGTTTCAAAGTGTCCAACATAGGATATATTATTTTCTGCGGTGATATTCAGTTGCAAAAATAGAAATACTGTAAATCTGGTGTTCCAGCTGTGACTGGACAAGTTTAATAGT
>JAKVIS010001295.1:0-36166 GCA_033119425.1 Bufotes viridis
TTAAGCATGTCTCTAGAAAGTTATTGACACAATTCTTTACTTCTAGAACTTATTCTACTCTTTGATTTGGCCTCCATTAATTAAACATATCGGTTTTACCTCTAAAGAGGAGGCCAGTCAAGTATATCAAGTGTATTTAAAGAGAACATTTTTACCTCAAGAGCAGGGAATGAAGTATTAGTACTACAAATCTATTGGAAGAAACGAAGCATTGTCGGCGTTCAAATATAAATTCTAGATACTTTTCAAAAGATTCAAGACCTTGGAAAAGATATGACGTATGGGCTACTTTCCTTAAATTATAAATAAAGAGAGGTTAAAGGTCACCTATTAAAAAAAGATAATAGCCTCCTCACACGCCCCCATACAGCTGCCTCCTGTCCAGCACCATTATAGGTGACATGTGTCTACCCTTTAGGTAGGAAGAATGTTTACTCAATTTTAGCTTATAATTTAGGCAAAGTAGCAGAACAAACTCTATATTTATGGATTATACACAGTAAATTGCATACTACAAAAATCTTTGCTATTTCACTACCATAAGATTTTTCTCAGCATAACCCCATATTTGGATTTTCTCTCTAAAAAGTAACAGCTATAGATCTAAAGGAACTCATCCTTCAGTTGGACAGGGTCCCGGGAACTTAAAAGCGGCGTGCATCTCACTTCTGCAACTGACCTTTATTATGTAGATAAAGGCAATACTAGTCCCAATGTATTACAAATAATTCTATTGTTTCCTTTTTCTGGAAAGCTGCATTCATTTTCTATCAGTATCACAAGAGCACTGCTTGCTGTTTCCATGAGTTACCAGCAAAGCCTCGCTATCCATAAGCAGTGGTCTTGCTTGCACACTATGAGCACAAAGCAGTGGTCTCATCTAGTAAGAAAGGCGGGACCATGGGAGCTCAACTAGGCCTGGTGTTTTGTCCGATATTGTGAAAGCATGGGCACTGCTGCCTGATTGTAGGGTGGTCGGGTCATAGCCATGGAAATGAGCAGTAGTATATAATGTGCTGGAAAAATAAATCAAGATAGCAAAAGAGGCAACTGAAAAAGTCACCACATAAAATAGTAAATGCCTGTTACTAAATTTTACACTGCATGATAAATTCTTCTTGCTAAAGTGAGACAACCCAGATTAACACATCTCTAATAAGATAATGATGTGGTCTTTACCTCTAGGAATAAATCCTTCACTCTGCACTGGGCCCAAGGAACTTAAGCAATGTTCAAATATAAATCCTAGATACTTTTCAAAGATTCAAGACCTTGGAAAAGATAGACTTATGGGCTACTTTCCTTAAATTATAAATAAGAGGTTAAAGGTCACCTATTAAAAAAATAATAGCCTCCTCACACGCCCCTACAGCTATCCTGTCCAGCACCATTATAGGTGATATGTCTACCCTTTAGGTAGAAAGAATCTTACCAATTTGCTTATAATTTAGGCAAAGTAGCAGAACAAACTCTATATTTATGGATTATACACAGTAAATTGCATACTACAAAATCTTTGCTATTTCACTACCATAAGATTTTTCTCCAGCATAACCCCATATTTGATTTTCTCTCTAAAAAGTAACAGCTATAGATCTAAAGGAACTCATCCTTCAGTTGAACAGGGTCCCGGAACTTAAAGCGGTTGTCCTCACTTCTGCAACTGACCTTATTATGTAGATAAAGGCAATACTAGTCCCAATGTATTACAAATAATTCTATTGTTTCCTTTCTGGCTGCATTCATTTTTCTATCATATCATACACTGCTTGTTTCCATGGTTACAACAAGCCTGCTATCCATAAGCAGTGGTCTTGCTTGCAACACTATAAGACAAAGCAGTGGTCTATCTAGTAGGCGGGACCATGGGAGCTCAACTAGGCCGGTGTTTTGTCCGATATTGTGAAAGCATGGAAACTGCTGCCTGATTGTAGGGTGGTCAATGGCAACCATGGAAATGAGCAGTGTATAATGTGCTGGAAAAATAAATCAAGATAGCAAAATTGGCAACTGAAAAGTCACCATAAAATAGTAAATGCCTGTTATTAAATTTACACTGCATGATAAATTCTCTTGCTAAAGTGAGACAACCCAGATTAACACATCTCTAATAAGATAATGATGTGGTCTTTACCTCTAGGAATAAATCCTTCACTTGCACTGGGCCCAAGGAACTTAAGCATGTCTCTAGAAAGTTATTGACACAATTTTTACTTCTAGAACTTATTCTACTCTTTGATTTGGCCTCCATTAATTAAACATATCGGTTTTAACTCTCAAAGAGGAGGCCAGTCAAGTATATCAAGTGTATTTAAAGAGAACATTTTTTTATATCAAGAGCAGAGATAATTATTAGTACTACAAATCTATTGGAAGAAACAAGCATTGTCAATGTTCAAATATAAATCCTAGATACTTTTCTAAAGATTCAAGACTCTTGGAAAAGATAGACTTATGGGCCACTTCTCCTTAAATTATAAATAAAGAGGTTAAAGGTCACCTATTAAAAAAAATAATAGCCTCCTCACACGCCCTACCAGCTATCCTGTCCAGCACCATTATAGGTGATATGTCTACCCTTTAGGTAGAAAGAATCTTTTACCAATTTGCTTATAATTTAGGCAAAGTAGCAGAACAAACTCTATATTTATGGATTATACACAGTAAATTGCATACTACAAAAATCTTTGCTATTTCACTACCATAAGATTTTTCTCAGCATAACCCCATATTTGATTTTCTCTCAAAAAGTAACAGCTATAGATCTAAAGGAACTCATCCTTCAGCTGGACAGGGTCCCGGGAACTTAAAGCGGTTGTCTCACTTCTGCAACTGACCTTTATTATGTAGATAAAGGCAATACTAGTCCCAATGTATTACAAATAATTCTATTGTTTCCTTTTCTGGCTGCATTCATTTTTCTATCATATCATACACTGCTTGTTTCCATGGTTACAACAAGCCTGCTATCCATAAGCAGTGGTCTTGCTTGCACACTATAAGACAAAGCAGTGGTCTATCTAGTAGGCGGGACCATGGGAGCTCAACTAGGCCGGTGTTTTGTCCGATATTGTGAAAGCATGGGAACTGCTGCCTGATTGTAGGGTGGTCATCATAACCATGGAAATGAGCAGTGTATAATGTGCTGGAAAAATAAATCAAGATAGCAAAATTGGCAACTGAAAAAGTCACCATAAAATAGTAAATGCCTGTTATTAAATTTACACTGCATGATAAATTCTCTTTGCTAAAGTGAGACAACCCAGATTAACACATCTCTAATAAGATAATGATGTGGTCTTTTACCTCTAGGAATAAATCCTTCACTCTGCACTGGGCCCCAGGAACTTAAGCATGTCTCTAGAAAGTTATTGACACAATTTTTACTTCTAGAACTTATTCTACTCTTTGATTTGGCCTCCATTAATTAAACATATCGGTTTTACCTCTAAAGAGGAGGCCAGTCAAGTATATCAAGTGTATTTAAAGAGAACATTTTTTATATCAAGAGCAGAGATAATTATTAGTACTACAAATCTATTGGAAGAAACAAGCATTGTCAATGTTCAAATATAAATCCTAGATACTTTTCAAAGATTCAAGACCTTGGAAAAGATAGACTTATGGGCTACTTTCCTTAAATTATAAATAAAGAGGTTAAAGGTCACCTATTAAAAAAAATAATAGCCTCCTCACACGCCCTACAGCTATCCTGTCCAGCACCATTATAGGTGATATGTCTACCCTTTAGGTAGAAAGAATCATTTACCAATTTGCTTATAATTTAGGCAAAGTAGCAGAACAAACTCTATATTTATGGATTATACACAGTAAATTGTATACTACAAAAATCTTTGCTATTTCACTACCATAAGATTTTTTCTCAGCATAACCCCATATTTGATTTTCTCTCTAAAAGTAACAGCTATAGATCTAAAGGAACTCATCCTTCAGTTGGACAGGGTCCCGGGAACTTAAAGCGGTTGTCTCACTTCTGCAACTGACCTTTATTATGTAGATAAAGGCAATACTAGTCCCAATGTATTACAAATAATTCTATTGTTTCCTTTTCTGGCTGCATTCATTTTTCTATCATATCATACACTGCTTGTTTCCATGGTTACAACAAGCCTGCTATCCATAAGCAGTGGTCTTGCTTGCACACTATAAGACAAAGCAGTGGTCTATCTAGTAGGCGGGACCATGGGAGCTCAACTAGGCCGGTGTTTTGTCCGATATTGTGAAAGCATGGGCACTGCTGCCTGATTGTAGGGTGGTCATCATAACCATGGAAATGAGCAGTGTATAATGTGCTGGAAAAATAAATCAAGATAGCAAAATTGGCAACTGAAAAAGTCACCATAAAATAGTAAATGCCTGTTATTAAATTTACACTGCATGATAAATTCTCTTTGCTAAAGTGAGACAACCCAGATTAACACATCTCTAATAAGATAATGATGTGGTCTTTACCTCTAGGAATAAATCCTTCACTTGCACTGGGCCCCAGGAACTTAAGCATGTCTCTAGAAAGTTATTGACACAATTTTTACTTCTAGAACTTATTCTACTCTTTGATTTGGCCTCCATTAATTAAACATATCGGTTTTACCTCTAAAGAGGAGGCCAGTCAAGTATATCAAGTGTATTTAAAGAGAACATTTTTTATATCAAGAGCAGAGATAATTATTAGTACTACAAATCTATTGGAAGAAACAAGCATTGTCAATGTTCAAATATAAATCCTAGATACTTTTCAAAGATTCAAGACCTTGGAAAAGATAGACTTATGGGCTACTTTCCTTAAATTATAAATAAAGAGGTTAAAGGTCACCTATTAAAAAAATAATAGCCTCCTCACACGCCCCTACAGCTATCCTGTCCAGCACCATTATAGGGTGATATGTCTACCCTTTAGGTAGAAAGAATCTTTTACCAATTTGCTTATAATTTAGGCAAAGTAGCAGAACAAACTCTATATTTATGGATTATACACAGTAAATTGCATACTACAAAAATCTTTGCTATTTCACTACCATAAGATTTTTCTCAGCATAACCCCATATTTGATTTTCTCTCTAGAAAGTAACAGCTATAGATCTAAAGGAACTCATCCTTCAGTTGAACAGGGTCCCGGGAACTTAAAGCGGTTGTCTCACTTCTGCAACTGACCTTTATTATGTAGATAAAGGCAATACTAGTCCCAATGTATTACAGATAATTCTATTGTTTCCTTTTCTGGCTGCATTCATTTTTCTATCATATCATACACTGCTTGTTTCCATGGTTACAACAAGCCTGCTATCCATAAGCAGTGGTCTTGCTTGCACACTATAAGACAAAGCAGTGGTCTATCTAGTAGGCGGGACCATGGGAGCTCAACTAGGCCGGTGTTTTGTCCGATATTGTGAAAGCATGGGAACTGCTGCCTGATTGTAGGGTGGTCATCATAACCATGGAAATGAGCAGTGTATAATGTGCTGGAAAAATAAATCAAGATAGCAAAAGAGGCAACTGAAAAAGTCACCATAAAATAGTAAATGCCTGTTATTAAATTTACACTGCATGATAAATTCTCTTTGCTAAAGTGAGACAACCCAGATTAACACATCTCTAATAAGATAATGATGTGGTCTTTACCTCTAGGAATAAATCCTTCACTTGCACTGGGCCCAAGGAACTTAAGCATGTCTCTAGAAAGTTATTGACACAATTTTTACTTCTAGAACTTATTCTACTCTTTGATTTGGCCTCCATTAATTAAACATATCGGTTTTACCTCTAAAGAGGAGGCCAGTCAAGTATATCAAGTGTATTTAAAGAGAACATTTTTTATATCAAGAGCAGAGATAATTATTAGTACTACAAATCTATTGGAAGAAACAAGCATTGTCAATGTTCAAATATAAATCCTAGATACTTTTTAAAGATTCAAGACCTTGGAAAAGATAGACTTATGGGCTACTTTCCTTAAATTATAAATAAAGAGGTTAAAGGTCACCTATTAAAAAATAATAGCCTCCTCACACGCCCCTACAGCTATCCTGTCCAGCACCATTATAGGTGATATGTCTACCCTTTAGGTAGAAAGAATCATTTACCAATTTGCTTATAATTTAGGCAAAGTAGCAGAACAAACTCTATATTTATGGATTATACACAGTAAATTGTATACTACAAAAATCTTTGCTATTTCACTACCATAAGATTTTTCTCAGCATAACCCCATATTTGATTTTCTCTCTAGAAAGTAACAGCTATAGATCTAAAGGAACTCATCCTTCAGTTGGACAGGGTCCCGGGAACTTAAAGCGGTTGTCTCACTTCTGCAACTGACCTTTATTATGTAGATAAAGGCAATACTAGTCCCAATGTATTACAAATAATTCTATTGTTTCCTTTTCTGGCTGCATTCATTTTTCTATCATATCATACACTGCTTGTTTCCATGGTTACAACAAGCCTGCTATCCATAAGCAGTGGTCTTGCTTGCACACTATAAGACAAAGCAGTGGTCTATCTAGTAGGCGGGACCATGGGAGCTCAACTAGGCCGGTGTTTTGTCCGATATTGTGAAAGCATGGGCACTGCTGCCTGATTGTAGGGTGGTCATCATAACCATGGAAATGAGCAGTGTATAATGTGCTGGAAAAATAAATCAAGATAGCAAAATTGGCAACTGAAAAAGTCACCATAAAATAGTAAATGCCTGTTATTAAATTTACACTGCATGATAAATTCTCTTTGCTAAAGTGAGACAACCCAGATTAACACATCTCTAATAAGATAATGATGTGGTCTTTACCTCTAGGAATAAATCCTTCACTTGCACTGGGCCCAAGGAACTTAAGCATGTCTCTAGAAAGTTATTGACACAATTTTTACTTCTAGAACTTATTCTACTCTTTGATTTGGCCTCCATTAATTAAACATATCGGTTTTACCTCTAAAGAGGAGGCCAGTCAAGTATATCAAGTGTATTTAAAGAGAACATTTTTTATATCAAGAGCAGAGATAATTATTAGTACTACAAAACTATTGGAAGAAACAAGCATTGTCAATGTTCAAATATAAATTCTAGATACTTTTCAAAGATTCAAGACCTTGGAAAAGATAGACTTATGGGCTACTTTCCTTAAATTATAAATAAAGAGGTTAAAGGTCACCTATTAAAAAAATAATAGCCTCCTCACACGCCCTACAGCTATCCTGTCCAGCACCATTATAGGTGATATGTCTACCCTTTAGGTAGAAAGAATCTTTTACCAATTTGCTTATAATTTAGGCAAAGTAGCAGAACAAACTCTATATTTATGGATTATACACAGTAAATTGTATACTACAAAAATCTTTGCTATTTCACTACCATAAGATTTTTCTCAGCATAACCCCATATTTGATTTTCTCTAGAAAGTAACAGCTATAGATCTAAAGGAACTCATCCTTCAGTTGAACAGGGTCCCGGGAACTTAAAGCGGTTGTCTCACTTCTGCAACTGACCTTTATTATGTAGATAAAGGCAATACTAGTCCCAATGTATTACAAATAATTCTATTGTTTCCTTTTCTGGCTGCATTCATTTTTCTATCATATCATACACTGCTTGTTTCCATGGTTACAACAAGCCTGCTATCCATAAGCAGTGGTCTTGCTTGCACACTATAAGACAAAGCAGTGGTCTATCTAGTAGGCGGGACCATGGGAGCTCAACTAGGCCGGTGTTTTGTCCGATATTGTGAAAGCATGGGAACTGCTGCCTGATTGTAGGGTGGTCATCATAACCATGGAAATGAGCAGTGTATAATGTGCTGGAAAATAAATCAAGATAGCAAAATTGGCAACTGAAAAAGTCACCATAAAATAGTAAATGCCTGTTATTAAATTTACACTGCATGATAAATTCTCTTTGCTAAAGTGAGACAACCCAGATTAACACATCTCTAATAAGATAATGATGTGGTCTTTACCTCTAGGAATAAATCCTTCACTTGCACTGGGCCCAAGGAACTTAAGCATGTCTCTAGAAAGTTATTGACACAATTTTTACTTCTAGAACTTATTCTACTCTTTGATTTGGCCTCCATTAATTAAACATATCGGTTTTACCTCTAAAGAGGAGGCCAGTCAAGTATATCAAGTGTATTTAAAGAGAACATTTTTTATATCAAGAGCAGAGATAATTATTAGTACTACAAATCTATTGGAAGAAACAAGCATTGTCAATGTTCAAATATAAATCCTAGATACTTTTCAAAGATTCAAGACCTTGGAAAAGATAGACTTATGGGCTACTTTCCTTAAATTATAAATAAAGAGGTTAAAGGTCACCTATTAAAAAAATAATAGCCTCCTCACACGCCCCTACAGCTATCCTGTCCAGCACCATTATAGGTGATATGTCTACCCTTTAGGTAGAAAGAATCTTTTACCAATTTGCTTATAATTTAGGCAAAGTAGCAGAACAAACTCTATATTTATGGATTATACACAGTAAATTGCATACTACAAAAATCTTTGCTATTTCACTACCATAAGATTTTTCTCAGCATAACCCCATATTTGATTTTCTCTCTAAAAAGTAACAGCTATAGATCTAAAGGAACTCATCCTTCAGTTGGACAGGGTCCCGGGAACTTAAAGCGGTTGTCTCACTTCTGCAACTGACCTTTATTATGTAGATAAAGGCAATACTAGTCCCAATGTATTACAAATAATTCTATTGTTTCCTTTTCTGGCTGCATTCATTTTTCTATCATATCATACACTGCTTGTTTCCATGGTTACAACAAGCCTGCTATCCATAAGCAGTGGTCTTGCTTGCACACTATAAGACAAAGCAGTGGTCTATCTAGTAGGCGGGACCATGGGAGCTCAACTAGGCCGGTGTTTTGTCCGATATTGTGAAAGCATGGGCACTGCTGCCTGATTGTAGGGTGGTCATCATAACCATGGAAATGAGCAGTGTATAATGTGCTGGAAAAATAAATCAAGATAGCAAAATTGGCAACTGAAAAAGTCACCATAAAATAGTAAATGCCTGTTATTAAATTTACACTGCATGATAAATTCTCTTTGCTAAAGTGAGACAACCCAGATTAACACATCTCTAATAAGATAATGATGTGGTCTTTACCTCTAGGAATAAATCCTTCACTTGCACTGGGCCCCAGGAACTTAAGCATGTCTCTAGAAAGTTATTGACACAATTTTTACTTCTAGAACTTATTCTACTCTTTGATTTGGCCTCCATTAATTAAACATATCGGTTTTACCTCTAAAGAGGAGGCCAGTCAAGTATATCAAGTGTATTTAAAGAGAACATTTTTTATATCAAGAGCAGAGATAATTATTAGTACTACAAATCTATTGGAAGAAACAAGCATTGTCAATGTTCAAATATAAATCCTAGATACTTTTCAAAGATTCAAGACCTTGGAAAAGATAGACTTATGGGCTACTTTCCTTAAATTATAAATAAAGAGGTTAAAGGTCACCTATTAAAAAAATAATAGCCTCCTCACACGCCCCTACAGCTATCCTGTCCAGCACCATTATAGGTGATATGTCTACCCTTTAGGTAGAAAGAATCATTTACCAATTTGCTTATAATTTAGGCAAAGTAGCAGAACAAACTCTATATTTATGGATTATACACAGTAAATTGTATACTACAAAAATCTTTGCTATTTCACTACCATAAGATTTTTCTCAGCATAACCCCATATTTGATTTTCTCTAGAAAGTAACAGCTATAGATCTAAAGGAACTCATCCTTCAGTTGGACAGGGTCCCGGGAACTTAAAGCGGTTGTCTCACTTCTGCAACTGACCTTTATTATGTAGATAAAGGCAATACTAGTCCCAATGTATTACAAATAATTCTATTGTTTCCTTTTCTGGCTGCATTCATTTTTCTATCATATCATACACTGCTTGTTTCCATGGTTACAACAAGCCTGCTATCCATAAGCAGTGGTCTTGCTTGCACACTATAAGACAAAGCAGTGGTCTATCTAGTAGGCGGGACCATGGGAGCTCAACTAGGCCGGTGTTTTGTCCGATATTGTGAAAGCATGGGCACTGCTGCCTGATTGTAGGGTGGTCATCATAACCATGGAAATGAGCAGTGTATAATGTGCTGGAAAAATAAATCAAGATAGCAAAAGTGGCAACTGAAAAAGTCACCATAAAATAGTAAATGCCTGTTATTAAATTTACACTGCATGATAAATTCTCTTTGCTAAAGTGAGACAACCCAGATTAACACATCTCTAATAAGATAATGATGTGGTCTTTACCTCTAGGAATAAATCCTTCACTTGCACTGGGCCCAAGGAACTTAAGCATGTCTCTAGAAAGTTATTGACACAATTTTTACTTCTAGAACTTATTCTACTCTTTGATTTGGCCTCCATTAATTAAACATATCGGTTTTACCTCTAAAGAGGAGGCCAGTCAAGTATATCAAGTGTATTTAAAGAGAACATTTTTATATCAAGAGCAGAGATAATTATTAGTACTACAAATCTATTGGAAGAAACAAGCATTGTCAATGTTCAAATATAAATCCTAGATACTTTTCAAAGATTCAAGACCTTGGAAAAGATAGACTTATGGGCTACTTTCCTTAAATTATAAATAAAGAGGTTAAAGGTCACCTATTAAAAAAATAATAGCCTCCTCACACGCCCCTACAGCTATCCTGTCCAGCACCATTATAGGTGATATGTCTACCCTTTAGGTAGAAAGAATCTTTACCAATTTGCTTATAATTTAGGCAAAGTAGCAGAACAAACTCTATATTTATGGATTATACACAGTAAATTGCATACTACAAAAATCTTTGCTATTTCACTACCATAAGATTTTTCTCAGCATAACCCCATATTTGATTTTCTCTCTAAAAAGTAACAGCTATAGATCTAAAGGAACTCATCCTTCAGTTGGACAGGGTCCCGGGAACTTAAAGCGGTTGTCTCACTTCTGCAACTGACCTTTATTATGTAGATAAAGGCAATACTAGTCCCAATGTATTACAAATAATTCTATTGTTTCCTTTTCTGGCTGCATTCATTTTTCTATCATATCATACACTGCTTGTTTCCATGGTTACAACAAGCCTGCTATCCATAAGCAGTGGTCTTGCTTGCACACTATAAGACAAAGCAGTGGTCTATCTAGTAGGCGGGACCATGGGAGCTCAACTAGGCCGGTGTTTTGTCCGATATTGTGAAAGCATGGGCACTGCTGCCTGATTGTAGGGTGGTCATCATAACCATGGAAATGAGCAGTGTATAATGTGCTGGAAAAATAAATCAAGATAGCAAAATTGGCAACTGAAAAGTCACCATAAAATAGTAAATGCCTGTTATTAAATTTACACTGCATGATAAATTCTCTTTGCTAAAGTGAGACAACCCAGATTAACACATCTCTAATAAGATAATGATGTGGTCTTTACCTCTAGGAATAAATCCTTCACTTGCACTGGGCCCAAGGAACTTAAGCATGTCTCTAGAAAGTTATTGACACAATTTTTACTTCTAGAACTTATTCTACTCTTTGATTTGGCCTCCATTAATTAAACATATCGGTTTTACCTCTAAAGAGGAGGCCAGTCAAGTATATCAAGTGTATTTAAAGAGAACATTTTTATATCAAGAGCAGAGATAATTATTAGTACTACAAATCTATTGGAAGAAACAAGCATTGTCAATGTTCAAATATAAATCCTAGATACTTTTTAAAGATTCAAGACCTTGGAAAAGATAGACTTATGGGCTACTTTCCTTAAATTATAAATAAAGAGGTTAAAGGTCACCTATTAAAAAAATAATAGCCTCCTCACACGCCCTACAGCTATCCTGTCCAGCACCATTATAGGTGATATGTCTACCCTTTAGGTAGAAAGAATCATTTACCAATTTGCTTATAATTTAGGCAAAGTAGCAGAACAAACTCTATATTTATGGATTATACACAGTAAATTGCATACTACAAAAATCTTTGCTATTTCACTACCATAAGATTTTTCTCAGCATAACCCCATATTTGATTTTCTCTCAAAAAGTAACAGCTATAGATCTAAAGGAACTCATCCTTCAGTTGGACAGGGTCCCGGGAACTTAAAGCGGTTGTCTCACTTCTGCAACTGACCTTTATTATGTAGATAAAGGCAATACTAGTCCCAATGTATTACAAATAATTCTATTGTTTCCTTTTCTGGCTGCATTCATTTTTCTATCATATCATACACTGCTTGTTTCCATGGTTACAACAAGCCTGCTATCCATAAGCAGTGGTCTTGCTTGCACACTATAAGACAAAGCAGTGGTCTATCTAGTAGGCGGGACCATGGGAGCTCAACTAGGCCGGTGTTTTGTCCGATATTGTGAAAGCATGGGCACTGCTGCCTGATTGTAGGGTGGTCATCATAACCATGGAAATGAGCAGTGTATAATGTGCTGGAAAAATAAATCAAGATAGCAAAATTGGCAACTGAAAAGTCACCATAAAATAGTAAATGCCTGTTATTAAATTTACACTGCATGATAAATTCTCTTTGCTAAAGTGAGACAACCCAGATTAACACATCTCTAATAAGATAATGATGTGGTCTTTACCTCTAGGAATAAATCCTTCACTTGCACTGGGCCCCAGGAACTTAAGCATGTCTCTAGAAAGTTATTGACACAATTTTTACTTCTAGAACTTATTCTACTCTTTGATTTGGCCTCCATTAATTAAACATATCGGTTTTACCTCTAAAGAGGAGGCCAGTCAAGTATATCAAGTGTATTTAAAGAGAACATTTTTTATATCAAGAGCAGAGATAATTATTAGTACTACAAAACTATTGGAAGAAACAAGCATTGTCAATGTTCAAATATAAATTCTAGATACTTTTCAAAGATTCAAGACCTTGGAAAAGATAGACTTATGGGCTACTTTCCTTAAATTATAAATAAAGAGGTTAAAGGTCACCTATTAAAAAAATAATAGCCTCCTCACACGCCCTACAGCTATCCTGTCCAGCACCATTATAGGTGATATGTCTACCCTTTAGGTAGAAAGAATCTTTACCAATTTGCTTATAATTTAGGCAAAGTAGCAGAACAAACTCTATATTTATGGATTATACACAGTAAATTGCATACTACAAAAATCTTTGCTATTTCACTACCATAAGATTTTTCTCAGCATAACCCCATATTTGATTTTCTCTCTAGAAAGTAACAGCTATAGATCTAAAGGAACTCATCCTTCAGTTGAACAGGGTCCCGGGAACTTAAAGCGGTTGTCTCACTTCTGCAACTGACCTTTATTATGTAGATAAAGGCAATACTAGTCCCAATGTATTACAGATAATTCTATTGTTTCCTTTTCTGGCTGCATTCATTTTTCTATCATATCATACACTGCTTGTTTCCATGGTTACAACAAGCCTGCTATCCATAAGCAGTGGTCTTGCTTGCACACTATAAGACAAAGCAGTGGTCTATCTAGTAGGCGGGACCATGGGAGCTCAACTAGGCCGGTGTTTTGTCCGATATTGTGAAAGCATGGGAACTGCTGCCTGATTGTAGGGTGGTCATCATAACCATGGAAATGAGCAGTGTATAATGTGCTGGAAAAATAAATCAAGATAGCAAAATTGGCAACTGAAAAAGTCACCATAAAATAGTAAATGCCTGTTATTAAATTTACACTGCATGATAAATTCTCTTTGCTAAAGTGAGACAACCCAGATTAACACATCTCTAATAAGATAATGATGTGGTCTTTACCTCTAGGAATAAATCCTTCACTTGCACTGGGCCCCAGGAACTTAAGCATGTCTCTAGAAAGTTATTGACACAATTTTTACTTCTAGAACTTATTCTACTCTTTGATTTGGCCTCCATTAATTAAACATATCGGTTTTACCTCTAAAGAGGAGGCCAGTCAAGTATATCAAGTGTATTTAAAGAGAACATTTTTTATATCAAGAGCAGAGATAATTATTAGTACTACAAATCTATTGGAAGAAACAAGCATTGTCAATGTTCAAATATAAATCCTAGATACTTTTCAAAGATTCAAGACCTTGGAAAAGATAGACTTATGGGCTACTTTCCTTAAATTATAAATAAAGAGGTTAAAGGTCACCTATTAAAAAATAATAGCCTCCTCACACGCCCTACAGCTATCCTGTCCAGCACCATTATAGGTGATATGTCTACCCTTTAGGTAGAAAGAATCATTTACCAATTTGCTTATAATTTAGGCAAAGTAGCAGAACAAACTCTATATTTATGGATTATACACAGTAAATTGTATACTACAAAAATCTTTGCTATTTCACTACCATAAGATTTTTCTCAGCATAACCCCATATTTGATTTTCTCTCTAAAAGTAACAGCTATAGATCTAAAGGAACTCATCCTTCAGTTGGACAGGGTCCCGGAACTTAAAGCGGTTGTCTCACTTCTGCAACTGACCTTTATTATGTAGATAAAGGCAATACTAGTCCCAATGTATTACAAATAATTCTATTGTTTCCTATTCTGGCTGCATTCATTTTTCTATCATATCATACACTGCTTGTTTCCATGGTTACAACAAGCCTGCTATCCATAAGCAGTGGTCTTGCTTGCACACTATAAGACAAAGCAGTGGTCTATCTAGTAGGCGGGACCATGGGAGCTCAACTAGGCCGGTGTTTTGTCCGATATTGTGAAAGCATGGGCACTGCTGCCTGATTGTAGGGTGGTCATCATAACCATGGAAATGAGCAGTGTATAATGTGCTGGAAAAATAAATCAAGATAGCAAAATTGGCAACTGAAAAAGTCACCATAAAATAGTAAATGCCTGTTATTAAATTTACACTGCATGATAAATTCTCTTTGCTAAAGTGAGACAACCCAGATTAACACATCTCTAATAAGATAATGATGTGGTCTTTACCTCTAGGAATAAATCCTTCACTTGCACTGGGCCCCAGGAACTTAAGCATGTCTCTAGAAAGTTATTGACACAATTTTTACTTCTAGAACTTATTCTACTCTTTTGATTTGGCCTCCATTAATTAAACATATCGGTTTTACCTCTAAAGAGGAGGCCAGTCAAGTATATCAAGTGTATTTAAAGAGAACATTTTTTATATCAAGAGCAGAGATAATTATTAGTACTACAAATCTATTGGAAGAAACAAGCATTGTCAATGTTCAAATATAAATCCTAGATACTTTTCAAAGATTCAAGACCTTGGAAAAGATAGACTTATGGGCTACTTTCCTTAAATTATAAATAAAGAGGTTAAAGGTCACCTATTAAAAAATAATAGCCTCCTCACACGCCCTACAGCTATCCTGTCCAGCACCATTATAGGTGATATGTCTACCCTTTAGGTAGAAAGAATCTTTTACCAATTTGCTTATAATTTAGGCAAAGTAGCAGAACAAACTCTATATTTATGGATTATACACAGTAAATTGTATACTACAAAAATCTTTGCTATTTCACTACCATAAGATTTTTCTCAGCATAACCCCATATTTGATTTTCTCTCTAGAAAGTAACAGCTATAGATCTAAAGGAACTCATCCTTCAGCTGAACAGGGTCCCGGAACTTAAAGCGGTTGTCTCACTTCTGCAACTGACCTTTATTATGTAGATAAAGGCAATACTAGTCCCAATGTATTACAAATAATTCTATTGTTTCCTTTTTCTGGCTGCATTCATTTTTCTATCATATCATACACTGCTTGTTTCCATGGTTACAACAAGCCTGCTATCCATAAGCAGTGGTCTTGCTTGCACACTATAAGACAAAGCAGTGGTCTATCTAGTAGGCGGGACCATGGGAGCTCAACTAGGCCGGTGTTTTGTCCGATATTGTGAAAGCATGGGAACTGCTGCCTGATTGTAGGGTGGTCATCATAACCATGGAAATGAGCAGTGTATAATGTGCTGGAAAAATAAATCAAGATAGCAAAATTGGCAACTGAAAAAGTCACCATAAAATAGTAAATGCCTGTTATTAAATTTACACTGCATGATAAATTCTCTTTGCTAAAGTGAGACAACCCAGATTAACACATCTCTAATAAGATAATGATGTGGTCTTTACCTCTAGGAATAAATCCTTCACTTGCACTGGGCCCAAGGAACTTAAGCATGTCTCTAGAAAGTTATTGACACAATTTTTACTTCTAGAACTTATTCTACTCTTGATTTGGCCTCCATTAATTAAACATATCGGTTTTACCTCTAAAGAGGAGGCCAGTCAAGTATATCAAGTGTATTTAAAGAGAACATTTTTTATATCAAGAGCAGAGATAATTATTAGTACTACAAATCTATTGGAAGAAACAAGCATTGTCAATGTTCAAATATAAATCCTAGATACTTTTCAAAGATTCAAGACCTTGGAAAAGATAGACTTATGGGCTACTTTCCTTAAATTATAAATAAAGAGGTTAAAGGTCACCTATTAAAAAAATAATAGCCTCCTCACACGCCCTACAGCTATCCTGTCCAGCACCATTATAGGTGATATGTCTACCCTTTAGGTAGAAAGAATCATTTACCAATTTGCTTATAATTTAGGCAAAGTAGCAGAACAAACTCTATATTTATGGATTATACACAGTAAATTGCATACTACAAAAATCTTTGCTATTTCACTACCATAAGATTTTTCTCAGCATAACCCCATATTTGATTTTCTCTAAAAAGTAACAGCTATAGATCTAAAGGAACTCATCCTTCAGCTGGACAGGGTCCCGGGAACTTAAAGCGGTTGTCTCACTTCTGCAACTGACCTTTATTATGTAGATAAAGGCAATACTAGTCCCAATGTATTACAAATAATTCTATTGTTTCCTTTTCTGGCTGCATTCATTTTTCTATCATATCATACACTGCTTGTTTCCATGGTTACAACAAGCCTGCTATCCATAAGCAGTGGTCTTGCTTGCACACTATAAGACAAAGCAGTGGTCTATCTAGTAGGCGGGACCATGGGAGCTCAACTAGGCCGGTGTTTTGTCCGATATTGTGAAAGCATGGGAACTGCTGCCTGATTGTAGGGTGGTCATCATAACCATGGAAATGAGCAGTGTATAATGTGCTGGAAAAATAAATCAAGATAGCAAAATTGGCAACTGAAAAAGTCACCATAAAATAGTAAATGCCTGTTATTAAATTTACACTGCATGATAAATTCTCTTTGCTAAAGTGAGACAACCCAGATTAACACATCTCTAATAAGATAATGATGTGGTCTTTACCTCTAGGAATAAATCCTTCACTTGCACTGGGCCCCAGGAACTTAAGCATGTCTCTAGAAAGTTATTGACACAATTTTTACTTCTAGAACTTATTCTACTCTTTGATTTGGCCTCCATTAATTAAACATATCGGTTTTACCTCTAAAGAGGAGGCCAGTCAAGTATATCAAGTGTATTTAAAGAGAACATTTTTTATATCAAGAGCAGAGATAATTATTAGTACTACAAATCTATTGGAAGAAACAAGCATTGTCAATGTTCAAATATAAATCCTAGATACTTTTCAAAGATTCAAGACCTTGGAAAAGATAGACTTATGGGCTACTTTCCTTAAATTATAAATAAAGAGGTTAAAGGTCACCTATTAAAAAAATAATAGCCTCCTCACACGCCCCTACAGCTATCCTGTCCAGCACCATTATAGGTGATATGTCTACCCTTAGGTAGAAAGAATCTTTACCAATTTGCTTATAATTTAGGCAAAGTAGCAGAACAAACTCTATATTTATGGATTATACACAGTAAATTGCATACTACAAAAATCTTTGCTATTTCACTACCATAAGATTTTTCTCAGCATAACCCCATATTTGATTTTCTCTCTAAAAAGTAACAGCTATAGATCTAAAGGAACTCATCCTTCAGTTGGACAGGGTCCCGGGAACTTAAAGCTGTTGTCTCACTTCTGCAACTGACCTTATTATGTAGATAAAGGCAATACTAGTCCCAATGTATTACAAATAATTCTATTGTTTCCTTTTTCTGGCTGCATTCATTTTTCTATCATATCATACACTGCTTGTTTCCATGGTTACAACAAGCCTGCTATCCATAAGCAGTGGTCTTGCTTGCACACTATAAGACAAAGCAGTGGTCTATCTAGTAGGCGGGACCATGGGAGCTCAACTAGGCCGGTGTTTTGTCCGATATTGTGAAAGCATGGGCACTGCTGCCTGATTGTAGGGTGGTCATCATAACCATGGAAATGAGCAGTGTATAATGTGCTGGAAAAATAAATCAAGATAGCAAAAGTGGCAACTGAAAAAGTCACCATAAAATAGTAAATGCCTGTTATTAAATTTACACTGCATGATAAATTCTCTTTGCTAAAGTGAGACAACCCAGATTAACACATCTCTAATAAGATAATGATGTGGTCTTTACCTCTAGGAATAAATCCTTCACTTGCACTGGGCCCCAGGAACTTAAGCATGTCTCTAGAAAGTTATTGACACAATTTTTACTTCTAGAACTTATTCTACTCTTTGATTTGGCCTCCATTAATTAAACATATCGGTTTTACCTCTAAAGAGGAGGCCAGTCAAGTATATCAAGTGTATTTAAAGAGAACATTTTTTATATCAAGAGCAGAGATAATTATTAGTACTACAAATCTATTGGAAGAAACAAGCATTGTCAATGTTCAAATATAAATCCTAGATACTTTTCAAAGATTCAAGACCTTGGAAAAGATAGACTTATGGGCTACTTTCCTTAAATTATAAATAAAGAGGTTAAAGGTCACCTATTAAAAAAATAATAGCCTCCTCACACGCCCCTACAGCTATCCTGTCCAGCACCATTATAGGTGATATGTCTACCCTTTAGGTAGAAAGAATCATTTACCAATTTGCTTATAATTTAGGCAAAGTAGCAGAACAAACTCTATATTTATGGATTATACACAGTAAATTGCATACTACAAAAATCTTTGCTATTTCACTACCATAAGATTTTTCTCAGCATAACCCCATATTTGATTTTCTCTCTAAAAGTAACAGCTATAGATCTAAAGGAACTCATCCTTCAGTTGGACAGGGTCCCGGAACTTAAAGCGGTTGTCTCACTTCTGCAACTGACCTTATTATGTAGATAAAGGAAATACTTAGTCCCAATGTATTACAAATAATTCTATTGTTTCCTTTTCTGGCTGCATTCATTTTTCTATCATATCATACACTGCTTGTTTCCATGGTTACAACAAGCCTGCTATCCATAAGCAGTGGTCTTGCTTGCACACTATAAGACAAAGCAGTGGTCTATCTAGTAGGCGGACCATGGGAGCTCAACTAGGCCGGTGTTTTGTCCGATATTGTGAAAGCATGGGCACTGCTGCCTGATTGTAGGGTGGTCATCATAACCATGGAAATGAGCAGTGTATAATGTGCTGGAAAAATAAATCAAGATAGCAAAATTGGCAACTGAAAAGTCACCATAAAATAGTAAATGCCTGTTATTAAATTTACACTGCATGATAAATTCTCTTGCTAAAGTGAGACAACCCAGATTAACACATCTCTAATAAGATAATGATGTGGTCTTTACCTCTAGGAATAAATCCTTCACTTGCACTGGGCCCCAGGAACTTAAGCATGTCTCTAGAAAGTTATTGACACAATTTTTACTTCTAGAACTTATTCTACTCTTTGATTTGGCCTCCATTAATTAAACATATCGGTTTTACCTCTAAAGAGGAGGCCAGTCAAGTATATCAAGTGTATTTAAAGAGAACATTTTTTATATCAAGAGCAGAGATAATTATTAGTACTACAAATCTATTGGAAGAAACAAGCATTGTCAATGTTCAAATATAAATCCTAGATACTTTTCAAAGATTCAAGACCTTGGAAAAGATAGACTTATGGGCTACTTTCCTTAAATTATAAATAAAGAGGTTAAAGGTCACCTATTAAAAAAATAATAGCCTCCTCACACGCCCCTACAGCTATCCTGTCCAGCACCATTATAGGGTGATATGTCTACCTCTTTAGGTAGAAAGAATCTTTTACCAATTTGCTTATAATTTAGGCAAAGTAGCAGAACAAAACTCTATATTTATGGATTATACACAGTAAATTGCATACTACAAAAATCTTTGCTATTTCACTACCATAAGATTTTTTCTCAGCATAACCCCATATTTGATTTTCTCTCTAAAAGTAACAGCTATAGATCTAAAGGAACTCATCCTTCAGTTGGACAGGGTCCCGGGAACTTAAAGCGGTTGTCTCACTTCTGCAACTGACCTTTATTATGTAGATAAAGACAATACTAGTCCCAATGTATTACAAATAATTCTATTGTTTCCTTTTCTGGCTGCATTCATTTTTCTATCATATCATACACTGCTTGTTTCCATGGTTACAACAAACCTGCTATCCATAAGCAGTGGTCTTGCTTGCACACTATAAGGCAAAGCAGTGGTCTATCTAGTAGGCGGGACCATGGGAGCTCAACTAGGCCGGTGTTTTGTCCGATATTGTGAAAGCATGGGAACTGCTGCCTTATTGTAGGGTGGTCATCATAACCATGGAAATGAGCAGTGTATAATGTGCTGGAAAAATAAATCAAGATAGCAAAATTGGCAACTGAAAAAGTCACCATAAAAATAGTAAATGCCTGTTATTAAATTTACACTGCATGATAAATTCTCTTTGCTAAAGTGAGACAACCCAGATTAACACATCTCTAATAAGATAATGATGTGGTCTTTACCTCTAGGAATAAATCCTTCACTTGCACTGGGCCCCAGGAACTTAAGCATGTCTCTAGAAAGTTATTGACACAATTTTTACTTCTAGAACTTATTCTACTCTTTGATTTGGCCTTCATTAATTAAACATATTGGTTTTACCTCTAAAGAGGAGGCCAGTCAAGTATATCAAGTGTATTTAAAGAGAACATTTTTTATATCAAGAGCAGAGATAATTATTAGTACTACAAAACTATTGGAAGAAACAAGCATTGTCAATGTTCAAATATAAATCCTAGATACTTTTCAAAGATTCTAAACCTTGGAAAAGATAGTCTTATGGGCTACTTTCCTTAAATTATAAATAAAGAGGTTAAAGGTCACCTATTAAAAAAATAATAGCCTCCTCACACGCCCCTACAGCTATCCTGTCCAGCACCATTATAGGTGATATGTCTACCCTTTAGGTAGAAAGAATCATTTACCAATTTGCTTATAATTTAGGCAAAGTAGCAGAACAAACTCTATATTTATGGATTATACACAGTAAATTGCATACTACAAAAATTTTTGCTATTTCACTACCATAAGATTTTTTCTCAGCATAACCCCATATTTGATTTTCTCTCTAAAAGTAACAGCTATAGATCTAAAGGAACTCATCCTTCAGTTGGACAGGGTCCCGGGAACTTAAAGCGGTTGTCTCACTTCTGCAACTGACCTTTATTATGTAGATAAAGGAAATACTAGTCCCAATGTATTACAAATTATTCTATTGTTTCCTATTCTGGCTGCATTCATTTTTCTATCATATCATACACTGCTTGTTTCCATGGTTACAACAAGCCTGCTATCCATAAGCAGTGGTCTTGCTTGCACACTATAAGACAAAGCAGTGGTCTATCTAGTAGGCGGGACCATGGGAGCTCAACTAGGCCGGTGTTTTGTCCGATATTGTGAAAGCATGGGAACTGCTGCCTGATTGTAGGGTGGTCATCATAACCATGGAAATGAGCAGTGTATAATGTGCTGGAAAAATAAATCAAGCTAGCAAAAGTGGCAACTGAAAAAGTCACCATAAAATAGCAAATGCCTGTTATTAAATTTACACTGCATGATAAATTCTCTTTGCTAAAGTGAGACAACGCAGATTAACACATCTCTAATAAGATAATGATGTGGTCTTTACCTCTAGGAATAAATCCTTCACTTGCACTGGGCCCAAGGAACTTAAGCATGTCTCTAGAAAGTTATTGACACAATTTTTACTTCTAGAACTTATTCTACTCTTTGATTTGGCCTCCATTAATTAAACATATCGGTTTTACCTCTAAAGAGGAAGCCAGTCAAGTATATCAAGTGTATTTAAAGAGAACATTTTTATATCAAGAGCAGAGATAATTATTAGTACTACAAATCTATTGGAAGAAACAAGCATTGTCAATGTTCAAATATAAATCCTAGATACTTTTCAAAGATTCAAGACCTTGAAAAGATAGACTTATGGGCTACTTTCCTTAAATTATAAATAAAGAGGTTAAAGGTCACCTATTAAAAAAATAATAGCCTCCTCACACGCCCTACAGCTATCCTGTCCAGCACCATTATAGGTGATATGTCTACCCTTTAGGTAGAAAGAATCTTTTACCAATTTGCTTATAATTTAGGCAAAGTAGCAGAACAAACTCTATATTTATGGATTATACACAGTAAATTGCATACTACAAAAATCTTTGCTATTTCACTACCATAAGATTTTTCTCAGCATAACCCCATATTTGATTTTTCTCTCTAAAAAGTAACAGCTATAGATCTAAAGGAACTCATCCTTCAGTTGGACAGGGTCCCGGGAACTTAAAGCGGTTGTCTCACTCTCTGCAACTGACCTTTATTATGTAGATAAAGACAATACTAGTCCCAATGTATTACAAATAATTCTATTGTTTCCTTTTCTGGCTGCATTCATTTTTCTATCATATCATACACTGCTTGTTTCCATGGTTACAACAAACCTGCTATCCATAAGCAGTGGTCTTGCTTGCACACTATAAGGCAAAAGCAGTGGTCTATCTAGTAGGCGGGACCATGGGAGCTCAACTAGGCCGGTGTTTTGTCCGATATTGTGAAAGCATGGGAACTGCTGCCTTATTGTAGGGTGGTCATCATAACCATGGAAATGAGCAGTGTATAATGTGCTGGAAAAATAAATCAAGATAGCAAAATTGGCAACTGAAAAAGTCACCATAAAATAGTAAATGCCTGTTATTAAATTTACACTGCATGATAAATTCTCTTTGCTAAAGTGAGACAACCCAGATTAACACATCTCTAATAAGATAATGATGTGGTCTTTACCTCTAGGAATAAATCCTTCACTTGCACTGGGCCCCAGGAACTTAAGCATGTCTCTAGAAAGTTATTGACACAATTTTTACTTCTAGAACTTATTCTACTCTTTGATTTGGCCTCCATTAATTAAACATATCGGTTTTACCTCTAAAGAGGAGGCCAGTCAAGTATATCAAGTGTATTTAAAGAGAACATTTTTTATATCAAGAGCAGAGATAATTATTAGTACTACAAAACTATTGGAAGAAACAAGCATTGTCAATGTTCAAATATAAATTCTAGATACTTTTCAAAGATTCTAAACCTTGGAAAAGATAGACTTATGGGCTACTTTCCTTAAATTATAAATAAAGAGGTTAAAGGTCACCTATTAAAAAAAATAATAGCCTCCTCACACGCCCCTACAGCTATCCTGTCCAGCACCATTATAGGTGATATGTCTACCCTTTAGGTAGAAAGAATCATTTACAAATTTGCTTATAATTTAGGCAAAGTAGCAGAACAAACTCTATATTTATGGATTATACACAGTAAATTGCATACTACAAAAATCTTTGCTATTTCACTACTATAAGATTTTTCTCAGCATAACCCCATATTTGATTTTCTCTCTAAAAAGTAACAGCTATAGATCTAAAGGAACTCATCCTTCAGTTGAACAGGGTCCCGGGAACTTAAAGCGGTTGTCTCACTTCTGCAACTGACCTTTATTATGTAGATAAAGACAATACTAGTCCCAATGTATTACAAATAATTCTATTGTTTCCTTTTCTGGCTGCATTCATTTTTCTATCATATCATACACTGCTTGTTTCCATGGATACAACAAGCCTGCTATCCATAAGCAGTGGTCTTGCTTGCACACTATAAGACAAAGCAGTGGTCTATCTAGTAGGCGGGACCATGGGAGCTCAACTAGGCCGGTGTTTTGTCCGATATTGTGAAAGCATGGGCACTGCTGCCTGATTGTAGGGTGGTCATCATAACCATGGAAATGAGCAGTGTATAATGTGCTGGAAAAATAAATCAAGATAGCAAAATTGGCAACTGAAAAAGTCACCATAAAATAGTAAATGCCTGTTATTAAATTTACACTGCATGATAAATTCTCTTTGCTAAAGTGAGACAACTCCAGATTAACACATCTCTAATAAGATAATGATGTGGTCTTTACCTCTAGGAATAAATCCTTCACTTGCACTGGGCCCCAGGAACTTAAGCATGTCTCTAGAAAGTTATTGACACAATTTTTACTTCTAGAACTTATTCTACTCTTTGATTTGGCCTCCATTAATTAAACATATCGGTTTTACCTCTAAAGAGGAGGCCAGTCAAGTATATCAAGTGTATTTAAAGAGAACATTTTTATATCAAGAGCAGAGATAATTATTAGTACTACAAATCTATTGGAAGAAACAAGCATTGTCAATGTTCAAATATAAATCCTAGATACTTTTTAAAGATTCAAGACCTTGGAAAAGATAGACTTATGGGCTACTTTCCTTAAATTATAAATAAAGAGGTTAAAGGTCACCTATTAAAAAAATAATAGCCTCCTCACACGCCCCTACAGCTATCCTGTCCAGCACCATTATAGGTGATATGTCTACCCTTTAGGTAGAAAGAATCATTTACCAATTTGCTTATAATTTAGGCAAAGTAGCAGAACAAACTCTATATTTATGGATTATACACAGTAAATTGCATACTACAAAAATCTTTGCTATTTCACTACCATAAGATTTTTCTCAGCATAACCCCATATTTGATTTTCTCTCTAAAAAGTAACAGCTATAGATCTAAAGGAACTCATCCTTCAGTTGGACAGGGTCCCGGGAACTTAAAGCGGTTGTCTCACTTCTGCAACTGACCTTTATTATGTAGATAAAGGCAATACTAGTCCCAATGTATTACAAATAATTCTATTGTTTCCTTTTCTGGCTGCATTCATTTTTCTATCATATCATACACTGCTTGTTTCCATGGTTACAACAAGCCTGCTATCCATAAGCAGTGGTCTTGCTTGCACACTATAAGACAAAGCAGTGGTCTATCTAGTAGGCGGGACCATGGGAGCTCAACTAGGCCGGTGTTTTGTCCGATATTGTGAAAGCATGGGCACTGCTGCCTGATTGTAGGGTGGTCATCATAACCATGGAAATGAGCAGTGTATAATGTGCTGGAAAAATAAATCAAGCTAGCAAAAGTGGCAACTGAAAAAGTCACCATAAAATAGCAAATGCCTGTTATTAAATTTACACTGCATGATAAATTCTCTTTGCTAAAGTGAGACAACCCAGATTAACACATCTCTAATAAGATAATGATGTGGTCTTTACCTCTAGGAATAAATCCTTCACTTGCACTGGGCCCAAGGAACTTAAGCATGTCTCTAGAAAGTTATTGACACAATTTTTACTTCTAGAACTTATTCTACTTCTTTGATTTGGCCTCCATTAATTAAACATATCGGTTTTACCTCTAAAGAGGAGGCCAGTCAAGTATATCAAGTGTATTTAAAGAGAACATTTTTATATCAAGAGCAGAGATAATTATTAGTACTACAAATCTATTGGAAGAAACAAGCATTGTCAATGTTCAAATATAAATCCTAGATACTTTTCAAAGATTCAAGACCTTGGAAAAGATAGACTTATGGGCTACTTTCCTTAAATTATAAATAAAGAGGTTAAAGGTCACCTATTAAAAAAATAATAGCCTCCTCACACGCCCCTACAGCTATCCTGTCCAGCACCATTATAGGTGATATGTCTACCCTTTAGGTAGAAAGAATCTTTTACCAATTTGCTTATAATTTAGGCAAAGTAGCAGAACAAACTCTATATTTATGGATTATACACAGTAAATTGCATACTACAAAAATCTTTGCTATTTCACTAACATAAGATCTTTCTCAGCATAACCCCATATTTGATTTTCTCTCTAAAAAGTAACAACTATAGATCTAAAGGAACTCATCCTTCAGTTGGACAGGGTCCCGGGAACTTAAAGCGGTTGTCTCACTTCTGCAACTGACCTTTATTATGTAGATAAAGGCAATACTAGTCCCAATGTATTATAAATAATTCTATTGTTTCCTTTTCTGGCTGCATTCATTTTTCTATCATATCATACACTGCTTGTTTCCATGGTTACAACAAGCCTGCTATCCATAAGCAGTGGTCTTGCTTGCAAACTATAAGACAAAGCAGTGGTCTATCTAGTAGGCGGGACCATGGGAGCTCAACTAGGCCGGTGTTTTGTCCGATATTGTGAAAGCATGGGCACTGCTGCCTGATTGTAGGGTGGTCATCATAACCATGGAAATGAGCAGTGTATAATGTGCTGGAAAAATAAATCAAGCTAGCAAAAGTGGCAACTGAAAAAGTCACCATAAAATAGCAAATGCCTGTTAGTAAATTTACACTGCATGATAAATTCTCTTTGCTAAAGTGAGACAACCCAGATTAACACATCTCTAATAAGATAATGATGTGGTCTTTACCTCTAGGAATAAATCCTTCACTTGCACTGGGCCCAAGGAACTTAAGCATGTCTCTAGAAAGTTATTGACACAATTTTTACTTCTAGAACTTATTCTACTCTTTGATTTGGCCTCCATTAATTAAACATATCGGTTTTACCTCTAAAGAGGAGGCCAGTCAAGTATATCAAGTGTATTTAAAGAGAACATTTTTTATATCAAGAGCAGAGATAATTATTAGTACTACAAATCTATTGGAAGAAACAAGCATTGTCAATGTTCTAATATAAATCCTAGATACTTTTCAAAGATTCAAGACCTTGGAAAAGATAGACTTATGGGCTACTTTCCTTAAATTATAAATAAAGAGGTTAAAGGTCACCCATTAAAAAAATAATAGCCTCCTCACACGCCCTACAGCTATCCTGTCCAGCACCATTATAGGTGATATGTCTACCCTTTAGGTAGAAAGAATCTTTACCAATTTGCTTATAATTTAGGCAAAGTAGCAGAACAAACTCTATATTTATGGATTATACACAGTAAATTGCATACTACAAAAATCTTTGCTATTTCACTACCATAAGATTTTCTCAGCATAACCCCATATTTGATTTTCTCTCTAAAAAGTAACAGCTATAGATCTAAAGGAACTCATCCTTCAGTTGGACAGGGTCCCGGGAACTTAAAGCGGTTGTCTCACTTCTGCAACTGACCATTATTATGTAGATAAAGGCAATACTAGTCCCAATGTATTACAAATAATTCTATTGTTTCCTTTTCTGGCTGCATTCATTTTTCTATCATATCATACACTGCTTGTTTCATGGTTACAACAAGCCTGCTATCCATAAGCAGTGGTCTTGCTTGCACACTATAAGACAAAGCAGTGGTCTATCTAGTAGGCGGGACCATGGGAGCTCAACTAGGCCGGTGTTTTTGTCCGATATTGTGAAAGCATGGGAACTGCTGCCTGATTGTAGGGTGGTCATCATAACCATGGAAATGAGCAGTGTATAATGTGCTGGAAAAATAAATCAAGATAGCAAAAGAGGCAACTGAAGAAGTCACCATAAAATAGTAAATGCCTGTTATTAAATTTACACTGCATGATATAATTCTCTTTGCTAAAGTGAGACAACCCAGATTAACACATCTCTAATAAGATAATGATGTGGTCTTTACCTCTAGGAATAAATCCTTCACTTGCACTGGGCCCAAGGAACTTAAGCATGTCTCTAGAAAGTTATTGACACAATTTTTTACTTCTAGAACTTATTCTACTCTTTGATTTGGCCTCCATTAATTAAACATATCGGTTTTACCTCTAAAGAGGAGGCCAGTCAAGTATATCAAGTGTATTTAAAGAGAACATTTTTTATATCAAGAGCAGAGATAATTATTAGTACTACAAATCTATTGGAAGAAACAAGCATTGTCAATGTTCAAATATAAATCCTAGATACTTTTCAAAGATTCAAGACCTTGGAAAAGATAGACTTATGGGCTACTTTCCTTAAATTATAAATAAAGAGGTTAAAGGTCACCTATTAAAAAAATAATAGCCTCCTCACACGCCCTACAGCTATCCTGTCCAGCACCATTATAGGTGATATGTCTACCCTTTAGGTAGAAAGAGATCTTTTACCAATTTGCTTATAATTTAGGCAAAGTAGCAGAACAAACTCTATATTTATGGATTATACACAGTAAATTGTCATACTACAAAATCTTTTGCTATTTCACTACCATAAGATTTTCTCAGCATAACCCCATATTTGATTTTCTCTCTAAAAAGTAACAGCTATAGATCTAAAGGAACTCATCCTTCAGTTGGACAGGGTCCCGGGAACTTAAAGCGGTTGTCTCACTTCTGCAACTGACCTTTATTATGTAGATAAAGACAATACTAGTCATAATGTATTACAAATAATTATATTGTTTCCTTTTCTGGCTGCATTCATTTTTCTATCATATCATACACTGCTTGTTTCCATGGTTACAACAAGGCTGCAATCCATAAGCAGTGGTCTTGCTTGCACACTATAAGACAAAGCAGTGGTCTATCTAGTAGGCGGGACCATGGGAGCTCAACTAGGCCGGTGTTTTGTCCGATATTGTGAAAGCATGGGCACTGCTGCCTGATTGTAGGGTGGTCATCATAACCATGGAAATGAGCAGTGTATAATGTGCTGGAAAAATAAATCAAGATAGCAAAATTGGCAACTGAAAAAGTCACCATAAAATAGTAAATGCCTGTTATTAAATTTACACTGCATGATAAATTCTCTTTGCTAAAGTGAGACAACCCAGATTAACACATCTCTAATAAGATAATGACGTGGTCTTTACCTCTAGGAATAAATCCTTCACTTGCACTGGACCCCAGGAACTTAAGTATGTCTCTAGAAAGTTATTGACACAATTTTTACTTCTAGAACTTATTCTACTCTTTGATTTGGCCTCCATTAATTAAACATATCGGTTTTACCTCTAAAGAGGAGGCCAGTCATAATATCAAGTGTATTTAAAGAGAACATTTTTATATCAAGAGTAGAGATAATTATTAGTACTACAAAACTATTGGAAGAAACAAGCATTGTCAATGTTCAAAGAGTAAATCCTAGATACTTTTCTTAAAGATTCAAGACTCTTGGAAAAGATAAAGACTTATGGGCTACTTCTCCTTAAATTGCAGCAATAAAGAGGTTAAAGGTCACCTATTAAAGAAATAATAGCCTCCTCCCCTCACGCCCCAAGACAGCTATCCTGTCCAGCACCATTATAGGGTGATATGCCTGCAACCCTTTAGGTAGAAAGAATCTTTTACCAATTATGCTTACCATTCTAGGCAAAGTAGCAGAACAGACTCTATATTTATGGATTGTACACGGTAAATTGCAGTACTACAAAAATCTTTGCTAATCACTACTACATACACATAAGATTTTTCTCTAGCATAACCCTATATTTTGATTCCCTTCTCTAAAAAGTAACAGCTATAGATCTAAAGGAACTCATCCTTCAGTTGGACAGGGTCCCGGGAACTTAAAGCGGTTGTCTCACTTCTGCAACTGACCTTTATTATGTAGATAAAGGCAATACTAGTCCCAATGTATTACAAATAATTCTATTGTTTCCTTTTCTGGTTGCATTCATTTTTTCTATCATATCATGACACTGCTTGTTTCCATGGTTACAACAAGCTCTGCATCCATAAGCAGTGGTCTTGCTTGCACAATTATAAGACAAAGCAGTGGTCTATCTAGTAGGCGGGACCATGGGAGAGCTCAACTAGGCCGGTGTTTTGTCCGATATTGTGAAAGCATGAACTGCTGCCTGATTGAGGGGTGGTCATCATAACCATGGAAATGAGCAGTGTATAATGTGCTGGAAAATAAATCAAGATAGCAAAGAGGCAACTGAAGAAGTCACCATAAAATAGTAAATGCCTGTTATTAAATTTACACTGCATGATAAATTCTCTTTGCTAAAGTGAGACAACTCCAGATTAACACATCTCTAATAAGATAATGATGTGGTCTTTACACTCTAGGAATACATCCTTCCACTTGCACTGGGCCCCAGGAACTTAAGCATGTCTCTAGAAAGTTATTGACACAATTTTGCTTCTAGAGCTGACTCTACTCTTTTGATTTTGGCCTCCATTTATTAAACATATCGGTTTTACACTCTTAAAGAGGAGGCCAGTCAAGCATATCAGTGTGTATTTGAAGGGAACATTTTTTATATCAAGAGCAGAGACAATTATTAGTACTACAAATCTATTGGAAGAAAACAAGCATTGTCAATGTTCAAATATAAATCCTAGATACTTTTTAAAGATTCAAGACCTTGGAAAAGATAGACTTATGGGCTACTTTCCTTAAATTATAAATAAAGAGGTTAAAGGTCACCTATTAAAAAATAATAGCCTCCTCACACGCCCTACAGCTATCCTGTCCAGCACCATTATAGGGTGATATGTCTACCCTTTAGGTAGAAAGAATCTTTTACCAATTTGTTTATAATTTAGGCAAAGTAGCAGAACAAACTCTATATTTATGGATTATACACAGTAAATTGCATACTACAAAAATCTTTGCTATTTCACTACCATAAGATTTTTCTCAGCATAACCCCATATTTGATTTTCTCTCTAAAAGTAACAGCTATAGATCTAAAGGAACTCATCCTTCAGTTGGACAGGGTCCCGGGAACTTAAAGCGGTTGTCTCACTTCTGCAACTGACCTTTATTATGTAGATAAAGGCAATACTAGTCCCAATGTATTACAAATAATTCTATTGTTTCCTATTTCTGGCTGCATTCATTTTTCCTATCATATCATACACTGCTTGTTTCCATGGTTTGCAACAAAGCCTGCTATCCATAAGCAGTGGTCTTGCTTTACACTATAAGACAAAGCAGTGGTCTATCTAGTAGGCGGGACCATGGGAGCTCAAACTAGGCCGGTGTTTTGTCGATATTGTGAAAGCATGGGCACTGCTGCCTGATTGTAGGGGTGGTCATCATAACCATGGAAATGAGCAGTGTATAATGTGCTGGAAAAATAAATCAAGCTCAGCAAAGAGTGGCAACTGAAAAAGTCACCATAAATAGTAAATGCCTGTTATTAAATTTACACTGCGATGAGCAAATTCTCTTTGCTAAAAGTGAGACAACCCAGATTACTACATCTCTAATAAGATAATGATGTGGTCTTTACCTCTGAGAATAAATCCTTCACTTGCACTGGGCCCCAATGAACTTAAGCATGTCTCTAGAAAGTTATTGGCGCTAATTTTACTTCTAGAACTTATTTCTACTCTTTGATTTGGCCTCCATTAATTAAACATATCGGTTTTACCTCTAAAGAGGAGGCCAGTCAAGTATATCAAGTGTATTTAAAGAGAACATTTTTATATCAAGAGCAGAGATAATTATTAGTACTACAAATCTATTGGAAGAAACAAGCATTGTCAATGTTCAAATATAAATCCTAGATACTTTCAAAGATTCAAGACCTATGGGAAAAGATAGAACTTATGAGCTACTTTCCTTAAATTATAAATAAAGAGGGTTAAAGGTCACCTATTAAAAAAATAATAGCCTCCTCACACGCCCCTACAGCTATCCTGTCCAGCACCATTATAGGTGATATGTCTACCCTTTAGGTAGAAGAATCTTTTACCAATTTGCTTATAATTTAGGCAAAGTAGCAGAACAAACTCTATATTTATGGATTATACACAGTAAATTGCATACTACAAAATCTTTGCTATTTCACTACCATAAGATTTTCTCAGCATAACCCCATATTTGATTTTCTCTCTAGAAAGTAACAGCTATAGATCTAAAGGAACTCATCCTTCCAGTTGAACAGGGTCGGGGAACTTAAAAGCGGTTGTCTCACTTCTGCTGCGTGACCTTTATTATGTAGATAAAGTCAATGCTAGTCCCAATGTATTACAGATAATTCTGTTGTTTCCTTTTCTGGCTGCATTCATTTTTTTCTATCATATCATACACTGCTTGTTTCCATGAGTTTAACAAGCCTGCTATCCATAAGCAGTGGTCTTGCTTGCACACTATAAGACAAAGCAGTGGTCTATCTAGTAGGCGGGACCATGGGAGCTCAACTAGGCGGTGTTTTGTCGATATTGTGAAAGCATGGGCACTGCTGCCTGATTGTAGGGTGGTCATCATAACCATGGAAATGAGCAGTGTATAATGTGCTGGAAAAATAAATCAAGATAGCAAAAGAGGCAACTGAAAAAGTCACCATAAAATAGTAAATGCCTGTTATTAAATTTACACTGCATGATAAATTCTCTTTGCTAAAGTGAGACAACCCAGATTAACACATCTCTAATAAGATAATGATGTGGTCTTTACCTCTAGGAATAAATCCTTCACTTGCACTGGGCCCAAGGAACTTAAGCATGTCTCTAGAAAGTTATTGACACAATTTTTACTTCTAGAACTTATTCTACTCTTTGATTTGGCCTCCATTAATTAAACATATCGGTTTTACCTCTAAAGAGGAGGCCAGTCAAGTATATCAAGTGTATTTAAAGAGAACATTTTTATATCAAGAGCAGAGATAATTATTAGTACTACAAATCTATTGGAAGAAACAAGCATTGTCAATGTTCAAATATAAATCCTAGATACTTTTCAAAGATTCAAGACCTTGGAAAAGATAGACTTATGGGCTACTTTCCTTAAATTATAAATAAAGAGGTTAAAGGTCACCTATTAAAAAAATAATAGCCTCCTCACACGCCCCTACAGCTATCCTGTCCAGCACCATTATAGGTGATATGTCTACCCTTTAGGTAGAAAGAATCATTTACCAATTTGCTTATAATTTAGGCAAAGTAGCAGAACAAACTCTATATTTATGGATTATACACAGTAAATTGCATACTACAAAAATCTTTGCTATTTCACTACCATAAGATTTTCTCAGCATAACCCCATATTTGATTTTCTCTCTAAAAAGTAACAGCTATAGATCTAAAGGAACTCATCCTTCAGTTGGACAGGGTCCGGGAACTTAAAGCGGTTGTCTCACTTCTGCAACTGACCTTTATTATGTAGATAAAGGCAATACTAGTCCCAATGTATTACAAATAATTCTATTGTTTCCTTTTCTGGCTGCATTCATTTTTCTATCATATCATACACTGCTTGTTTCCATGGTTACAACAAGCCTGCTATCCATAAGCAGTGGTCTTGCTTGCACACTATAAGACAAAGCAGTGGTCTATCTAGTAGGCGGGACCATGGGAGCTCAACTAGGCCGGTGTTTTGTCCGATATTGTGAAAGCATGGGCACTGCTGCCTGATTGTAGGGTGGTCATCATAACCATGGAAATGAGCAGTGTATAATGTGCTGGAAAAATAAATCAAGATAGCAAAAGAGGCAACTGAAAAAGTCACCATAAAATAGTAAATGCCTGTTATTAAATTTACACTGCATGATAAATTCTCTTTGCTAAAGTGAGACAACCCAGATTAACACATCTCTAATAAGATAATGATGTGGTCTTTACCTCTAGGAATAAATCCTTCACTTGCACTGGGCCCAAGGAACTTAAGCATGTCTCTAGAAAGTTATTGACACAATTTTTACTTCTAGAACTTATTCTACTCTTTGATTTGGCCTCCATTAATTAAACATATCGGTTTTTACCTCTAAGAGGAGGCCAGTCAAGTATATCAAGTGTATTTAAAGAGAACATTTTTTATATCAAGAGCAGAGATAATTATTAGTACTACAAATCTATTGGAAGAAAACAAGCATTGTCAATGTTCAAATATAAATCCTAGATACTTTTCAAAGATTCAAGACCTTGGAAAAGATAGACTTATGGGCTACTTTCCTTAAATTATAAATAAAGAGGTTAAAGGTCACCTATTAAAAAAATAATAGCCTCCTCACACGCCCCTACAGCTATCCTGTCCAGCACCATTATAGGTGATATGTCTACCCTTTAGGTAGAAAGAATCATTTACCAATTTGCTTATAATTTAGGCAAAGTAGCAGAACAAACTCTATATTTATGGATTATACACAGTAAATTGCATACTACAAAAATCTTTGCTATTTCACTACCATAAGATTTTTCTCAGCATAACCCCATATTTGATTTTCTCTCTAAAAGTAACAGCTATAGATCTAAAGGAACTCATCCTTCAGTTGGACAGGGTCCCGGGAACTTAAAGCGGTTGTCTCACTTCTGCAACTGACCTTTATTATGTAGATAAAGGCAATACTAGTCCCAATGTATTACAAATAATTCTATTGTTTCCTTTTCTGGCTGCATTCATTTTTCTATCATATCATACACTGCTTGTTTCCATGGTTACAACAAGCCTGCTATCCATAAGCAGTGGTCTTGCTTGCACACTATAAGACAAAGCAGTGGTCTATCTAGTAGGCGGGACCATGGGAGCTCAACTAGGCCGGTGTTTTGTCCGATATTGTGAAAGCATGGGCACTGCTGCCTGATTGTAGGGTGGTCATCATAACCATGGAAATGAGCAGTGTATAATGTGCTGGAAAAATAAATCAAGATAGCAAAGTGGCAACTGAAAAGTCACCATAAAATAGTAAATGCCTGTTATTAAATTTACACTGCATGATAAATTCTCTTTGCTAAAGTGAGACAACCCAGATTAACACATCTCTAATAAGATAATGATGTGGTCTTTACCTCTAGGAATAAATCCTTCACTTGCACTGGGCCCAAGGAACTTAAGCATGTCTCTAGAAAGTTATTGACACAATTTTTACTTCTAGAACTTATTCTACTCTTTGATTTGGCCTCCATTAATTAAACATATCGGTTTTACCTCTAAAGAGGAGGCCAGTCAAGTATATCAAGTGTATTTAAAGAGAACATTTTTTATATCAAGAGCAGAGATAATTATTAGTACTACAAATCTATTGGAAGAAACAAGCATTGTCAATGTTCAAATATAAATCCTAGATACTTTTCAAAGATTCAAGACCTTGGAAAAGATAGACTTATGGGCTACTTTCCTTAAATTATAAATAAAGAGGTTAAAGGTCACCTATTAAAAAAATAATAGCCTCCTCACACGCCCCTACAGCTATCCTGTCCAGCACCATTATAGGTGATATGTCTACCCTTTAGGTAGAAAGAATCATTTACCAATTTGCTTATAATTTAGGCAAAGTAGCAGAACAAACTCTATATTTATGGATTATACACAGTAAATTGCATACTACAAAAATCTTTGCTATTTCACTACCATAAGATTTTTCTCAGCATAACCCCATATTTGATTTTCTCTCTAAAAAGTAACAGCTATAGATCTAAAGGAACTCATCCTTCAGTTGGACAGGGTCCCGGGAACTTAAAGCGGTTGTCTCACTTCTGCAACTGACCTTTATTATGTAGATAAAGGCAATACTAGTCCCAATGTATTACAAATAATTCTATTGTTTCCTTTTCTGGCTGCATTCATTTTTCTATCATATCATACACTGCTTGTTTCCATGGTTACAACAAGCCTGCTATCCATAAGCAGTGGTCTTGCTTGCACACTATAAGACAAAGCAGTGGTCTATCTAGTAGGCGGGACCATGGGAGCTCAACTAGGCCGGTGTTTTGTCCGATATTGTGAAAGCATGGGCACTGCTGCCTGATTGTAGGGTGGTCATCATAACCATGGAAATGAGCAGTGTATAATGTGCTGGAAAAATAAATCAAGATAGCAAAAGTGGCAACTGAAAAAGTCACCATAAAATAGTAAATGCCTGTTATTAAATTTACACTGCATGATAAATTCTCTTTGCTAAAGTGAGACAGCCCAGATTAACACATCTCTAATAAGATAATGATGTGGTCTTTACCTCTAGGAATAAATCCTTCACTTGCACTGGGCCCAAGGAACTTAAGCATGTCTCTAGAAAGTTATTGACACAATTTTACTTCTAGAACTTATTCTACTCTTTGATTTGGCCTCCATTAATTAAACATATCGGGTTTTACCTCTAAAGAGGAGGCCAGTCAAGTATATCAAGTGTATTTAAAGAGAACATTTTTTAT
>JAKVIS010001296.1:0-37439 GCA_033119425.1 Bufotes viridis
GATTATGGGTATAACGCATGCAACCCAGAAATACAGTCGTGTGAATGGACCCTAAATCTGACACGTGATCATATACATGTGCATTAACATAGTCTACATGTGCAAGAAGGTCAGGACAATGCTGTGTATCACTGTCAAAGAAGACACTTCTCATAAAAATCACTGAACAGTAAAGCATAGGGACCATGGCATCTTGTATGAAAAATATGTCCAGTTATTGGTTACCCATCCAAAGTATACTCATGCAGAGGTGAAATCTGCTGTGAAATTCACCACCTTTATGCAGATTTATGGGCCAGATTTACTAATGTGTCTGTGCCGAAAAATCTATCTATGCGCAATTTTGGTGCATTTAGGGTTTCTGTGCTTTTTTTTATTACATGCTTTACAAGGGGTGCGGCTTCATGTGTAAAGGGCTAGGCCTAATATTGGCACCACAATTCTGGAGTAAAAGTCTGTACCAAAATAGGCTAACCAATAGCTGGTATAGAGTCAGAGAAAGTGTCGATTCCTGCACCACATTCATCATCCAAAGGAAAAAAAATGGGGATTGCAGTCAGCACAACCCAATACGCAGGTGCACGTTGCTATGGTGAAATACACATACAAACGTAAAAACAGAGGTGCAATGGCACACTGCAGCTAGAGCTCCGTCCTGCCACTATGCTGGATGTTAGATGAGGCATTAGTTTACATTTTGGCCAAATTATGTAAGCCACCCACCACTTCACGGTTGCCTCACGAGTGGTCCCTAACATTAATTCTTACCTTTTATGGGCCATATCAGCCACACAAAACCCAGGGAGTGCAGCATGCATGCCAGATACACTCTGCTTGTAACCCCGTCTGGTGCCATACAGCGTTCATCAGATCAAGGGATGCAAATACCAACATGCATGCTGAGCCCACTAGTACTTCTCCTGGAACCAAATAGCTTCTGGTAAGTTCAATAAAGCAGACTCAGTTTTATACTGACTTTAAAACCAGCCTACAGGGCGGATTCACTAGTCAGGTGTGCATGACTGCATGGAGGTCACCACGCCTCCCATATATGCTACAAAGGAAAAAAATGGGGATTGCAGTCAGCACAACCCAATACGCAGGTGCACGTTGCTATGGTGAAATACACATACAAACATAAAAACAGAGGTGCAATGGCACACTGCAGCTAGAGCTCCGTCCTGCCACTATGCTGGATGTTAGATGAGGCATTAGTTTATATTTTGGCCAAATTATGTAAGCCACCCACCACTTCACGGTTGCCTCACGAGTGGTCCCTAACATTAATTCTTACCTTTTATGGGCCATATCAGCCACACAAAACCCAGGGAGTGCAGCATGCATGCCAGATACACTCTGCTTGTAACCCCGTCTGGTGCCATACAGCGTTCATCAGATCAAGGGATGCAAATACCAACATGCATGCTGAGCCCACTAGTACTTCTCCTGGAACCAAATGGCTTCTGGTAAGTTCAATAAAGCAGACTCAGTTTTATACTGACTTTAAAACCAGCCTACAGGGCGGATTCACTAGTCAGGTGTGCATGACTGCATGGAGGTCACCACGCCTCCCATATATGCTACAAAGGAAAAAAAATGGGGATTGCAGTCAGCACAACCCAATACGCAGGTGCACGTTGCTATGGTGAAATACACATACAAACGTAAAAACAGAGGTGCAATGGCACACTGCAGCTAGAGCTCCGTCCTGCCACTATGCTGGATGTTAGATGAGGCATTAGTTTATATTTTGGCCAAATTATGTAAGCCACCCACCACTTCACGGTTGCCTCACGAGTGGTCCCTAACATTAATTCTTACCTTTTATGGGCCATGCAGTCATGCACACCTGACTAGTGAATCCGCCCTGTAGGCTGGTTTTAAAGTCAGTATAAAACTGAGTCTGCTTTATTGAACTTACCAGAAGCCATTTGGTTCCAAGAGAAGTACTAGTGGGCTCAGCATGCATGTTGGTATTTGCATCCCTTGATCTGATGAACGCTGTATGGCACCAGATGGGGTTACAAGCAGAGTGTATCTGGCATGCATGCTGCACCTGCACTCCCTGGGTTTTGTGTGGCTGATATGGCCCATAAAAGGTAAGAATTAATGTTAGGGACCACTCGTGAGGCAACCGTGAAGTGGTGGGTGGCTTACATAATTTGGCCAAAATATAAACTAATGCCTCATCTAACATCCAGCATAGTGGCAGGACGGAGCTCTAGCTGCAGTGTGCCATTGCACCTCTGTTTTTACATTCATCATCCAGCCTGACCACTGGGATAAATCTGGTGCAGTTTGCCATACGCTGTGGATTTGAAAATCTGTACCCCTAACATTAGGGGTACACAACTTTTTGGTGGTTACATTAAAATATAACAAGTTCCCAATCGCAATAATCACTATGTAATGTATTGACCGGGCGGCAGCTGAACGAGAAAGGCCGCTAGTAATGCGAGACTATAGAAGTCTTGTGCATGCGGCATTGCTGTAAGTAGAGGTACATGCCAAACTGGATTAGAGAATGAATCCGAACCTGGATTCATTGATTGCGGCACAATCCATAATGAATCCGGGTTCAGATTCGTTCTTTAATACTTACAGTAGTGAATATGCCGATTGCCAACTCGGTATATTTATTGCATTGTCATGTGCTGATTTTCCTAACTCTTACCGGTGTGTAGAGTGCTGTGTGGCCCTAGTATCTATATGGTCACTGTACGCTGGTAATTAGGCTTGAGTGAATCGAGCTTCAGAGCATAGATCCGAAGTCGATTCGGTCAAAACCTTAGTTTCAAATGCTGTTTCCATACAGCATTAAAATGTATTGGCTCCGTGGAAGAAAACTTTGTCTTGGCCCGAAGTTGCGTGAGACTTTGGTAAATTACTTTGGTATTCCTATCTGCGTATTTAAAAACATTTTAAATGATTTATTAATTTTATGCACTTATATAGCGCTGACATACTCTGCAGCGCTTTACAGACATTAGTATCAAGCTGTCCCTAATGGGGTTCACAATCTAAGGTCCCCATGAGTATGTCTATGAGTATGTCTTAGGAATCCAAAGTCGGGTTCGGTACTGGCTGGTACCTCGGTACCAAAGCACACTTCGGATTCCTATTTAATATTGTTTTTAAGTAAACACATAGGAATACCGAAGTTATTTACCAACTTTGGGGGAGACAAAGTTTTCCTCCATGGAGCCAATACTTTTTAATGCTGTAAGGAAATGGCATTAAAAACGATGTTTGTGAACTAATCGACTTTGGATCTATCTATCCGAAGCTCGATTCGCTCAAGCGTACTGGTAATATTGGTGTTTGTATAGTGTGTTTTAATCAGTAACAGTACAGTCGTAAACAGTCATAATGTGGTGGTAGAAGGTGGTCATGGTCTGGCGGTATTATTTGGCCCTTATACAGTTGGCCTTGGTATTGTAGGCTTTGGTCAGTAGCAGTATAATGGTAATATATATGGTGATAATATTTACTTCTTGTTAAGCGTAACTTAGTAACTTTATATCTGTTTAGGCTTCAAAGTGCTGATTTTCATTACCCAGGTATATCCGGTAGACTCCCTAGTGCACGTTAGATGGTAAGCAATCCTGCTGAAATTGGTGGGTTCTGCCAACATTCTCCAACCTTTAATCATACTGATCATAGCATGACATAAGTGATGTTTTTGGCAATATCTACAACACATGTAGTTTAAATGCCACTTGTGATACTGTATAGGGGCCAAGCAGGACTTCTTCACCCAAGGGCCCAGCTGGAGCCAGCCCTGTATTTAAACATAATAAATGATACTATTGTAACATTGTGTTGCACTAGACTGTAATGATTGCACCATTTTTCCTGATCATAAGACATGGCATACCAAAAGACAGGACTTTTACTCCTATTTGGAAGGCCACCTTTTCTACCCTTCCTATACTGGACACAGAAGGAAAACTTGTCTTCCTGCTTCAAGTGCAGTGAAAGGTCCTTCCATGAAGTCCTTGCAGCTATCTGTACATGGCTCCAGGCTGCTCTCCAAGCAGGGGAACATGTCTGTATGGGGACTGCATGGCTCACTGCAGACAGGCCACTGATTTGAATGTCCCTGCGCTTCTCCAGCTGACTGTACACTGGGGCTGTGACAACCAGCAGAGTCATGTCAATGAGAATGTCGTCCACTGTGATTGGCCAGAATGGAGGAGTGGGTGTGGCCCGGCAGAGCACAGCTGGAGGCAGACACACTGCTGTGAGCTGAGCAGCTGGAAGGGGGCCGGCTCAGCCTGCAGGGCTCATTGGCTGGGGCTGGGGGCGCCCGCTGCCTGCAATAAAGTGAATGGCACCAGTGAATGGGAGCTAGTCGCCTGGAACCTCTGCTCTGCATGTAAGATACAAGCTCGGCCAGGGAAGCAGGGGAGGACCTACCTATCCCCGATAAGTCTCTTCTATCAGCCCAGGACTCTGATCTGCAGGGATTAAGCCGGGAGATCTTCATCGCAGCCCTGTAAGTCATTGTCTCTTATTCTACCCCATGGGGGAAAGGCACTGTGCAGAACTCTGAAGAGCCTAGCTACACGTGTGCCTCCAGCATCTAACTTACAGGAATCAGGAGCCTCTACATGTGGGGGACAGCATACCATGTATCAATCTGTAGATCGCCTGATCATATTAACTCTATCTATCTATCTACTCTTTATATATGCACTACTACTGTGTACTTATGTACTGTTTTTAAACTATGTATATATATATATATATATATATATATATATATATATATATGTACTGAGTACATGTACACTGTATATCTGTCAATCTACTGTATATATACATATACTCTTTATATATACACTTTTTATGTATGTACTGTGTACTTCTAAACTGTATATCTGGCAATCTACTGTGTGTATACAAATACTCTTTATATATATATACTCTTTATGTTTTTACTGTGTACTATACTGTATATATACACATATACTCTCTCTCTCTCTCTCTCTCTCTCTCTCTCTCTCTCTATATATATATATATATATATATATATATACTCTTTATACATGCACTGTGCACATATATAACATCTTTCAATATACTGTATATATATATATATATATATATATATATATATATATACTCTTTATATACTATGTGTATGTATTCTCTTTATATATGTACTGTGTACATATGTACTATATATCTGTTAGTCTATTGTATATATACATATACTCTTTATAGATATACTATACATATTTTATATATTCTTTATGTATGTACTGTGTACTTATATACTGTATATCTAGCAATCTGTTGTATATATATATATATATATATACACACAATATATGTATGTATATGTACACTTTATATATGTACTGGGTACATATGGACTATATATATCTGCCAATCTATTGTATATATACATATACTGTTTATATACTATATGTATGTGTATATGCTCTTTATATATGTACTGTGTACATGTACACTGTATATCACTCAATCTACTGTATATATACATATACTCTTTATATATATATTCTTTACATATATACCGTGTTCATATATACTATATATCTGTCCATCTGCGGTATCTATTATCTATTTATCCTTTATATATCTATCTATCTATAGATTTATCTATCTGCTGACATACTTGCATCATTCGTTTCATCTGTTACTGTTACATGGCAGGGTTATCTTATGAACTATTAACAGGATCATAACATGATTCTATTATTTTTTTGTTAATAATAAGTGATATAATAATGATAAAGTGATCCTTCCAGAAATGTAAGAAGAAGCCATAGACCGATGGGGCTTCAGTGAGGGACTGTTGTGTCGGATGATGAGAGTTGCAGCTCCCCAGTGAAGTAGTTGTGTGGCTGTAGACAGCTGCGGAGGGCTGGTATTTATATAGAGATCTGGCTCTTGTATACACTAGAAGTGAACAATTCCTGGACTGCACAGAAAACTGTTTATGTGGGGACTAGACAGAAAAACTCGAGTTTTCCGGGTGGGAAATGCAGGATCTCAGTGCAAAATGCAGAACAAACTATTCCAAACATACAGAGCAAACTACAGAAATCCTGAAGTGGATACAAAACTCTGAGCAAACTACAAAAATAGTTTATTTTAATACAAAAAGCAGAGCAACCCACAAAAATAGTGAATCTGAATATAAAATTCAGAGCAAACTTCAAAAAATTGTAAATCTGAATAAAAAATGCAGAGCGAACTACAAACATAGTGAATTTTATTACAAAAAGCAGAGCAAAGTACAAACAATAGTGAATCCTAATGCAAAGTGCCCAGCAAGCCCTGTAAGAGTATGTGCAGGTCCCTGGACCTGAGCCCCGGCTTCTCAGCTGCAGGGCACACTCGGGGACAGAAGTCACTTTGTCACAAACAGAAAACCTCCAGACAATTGTCATTCCTGGGACTTCTTGAGGAGTAGGAGGAAGGCTTGTGGAATAAAGTCGCGTTTGACTGTCAGGATTCCTTTTGTATGATACACGGTTTGGTGAGATAATGTAATAGATATAGAGAGTTCTGGTTATTAGAGACGTGTTTACACTAGGGGCAGAACAGCTGCAGCAGTGACAGACATCCCGACAGCTGCTGCGCCCGCCATGCCGAGCTGAGAACCCTCCACATACCCCGCAGCCTGCCTCCTCTGGATGGAGATTCATATACAGGACGTGTGTGTACTCGGCAATCTAGAAGGATTAGACAGATACTGTAGATAGATAAATAGATAGGTTATATATATAGATAGATAGTCATTATTTCGGTTTAGTAGATGCGAGCGCGTATTATATATTAATAGTGTTATCTCGATCACATTAAAATCTGTCTATTAATATATATTATATACTGTCTTATCTACATTTCTCCGTTTTGCCTATCCATCTCTTTTAACTGTCTCATATATATTATCTATTTATCTATCTATCTATCTATCTATCTATCTATCTATCCATTATCCATCTATCTATCTATCTATCTATCTATCTATCTATCTATCTCTCTGACTATCTATGATCGATCTATCTATTTATGATTTATCTATCTATCTATTTATCTATCTATTTATCTATTGTCTATCTATCTATCTATTTATGATTTATCTATCTATCTATCTATCTATATACCTACACTATCTATCTATTTATCTATCCATCCATCTATCCCAGTCTATCAGTGAGGGTAGTAGCAGGTCCTGGTTGGGCTGCAGCTGTGAGTTGGGGGTCCCTGGGGACATCAGGCAGAGAAGTGCAGGTTTGGGGTCAGCATTCTGTGTACATGGCTGTGGGATTGGGCACACCTGTCACCCAGAAGCCCCTTGGACGATTTATGAATGCTCCAGGAAGGAAATGCTGGTAAAATGTACTCTGAGATTTTCATGATTTAACAGGAACCAGACTGTAGCCTGGGATTCCCACCCGTGGACTGCAGGCAGGCCCTGTTCTCAGCCATCAGTCACCAGGACCGTCCATAATGTATCTAGAACCTCTCCATCATGTAGACTTATTTCTAGTGTTAACCCCTCAGCTCCCTGCCTCTACAAGCTGTGTGGTCCAGAAGAGACAGGGTTAATACCTGCAGGGTGTCTCCAGGGGTCACCTCCAGCAGCCATAAATCTCCTCTCTTGTCTCTACACTTTCCTGTGCCTTCCGCTCCTGTTATCATTTACGGCTATTATGGGGATTTATCACAGGGTATAATATGTAGATCACGTGGTGTATGTTTATTTATTACTTTTATTTATTTATTACTCACATATAGTGCTGACATATTCCGATACTCTGCAGCGCTTTACAGACATTAGCATAACTCTGTCCCCAATGGGGTTCACAATCTAAGGTCCCTATCACTATGTCTTTGGAGATATATATATATATAGTGTGTGTGTGTGTGTGTGTGTGTGTGTATATATATAGTGTGTGTGTGTGTGTGTGTATATATAGTGTGTGTGTGTATATATGCGTATATATATATATATATATATATATATATATATATGTGTGTGTGTGTGTATATATATATATATATATATATATATATATAGGTGTCCACATTAGAATGGGCTTTGTGAATGTACAGTCTGAATTGTAGAGCTTTTGTCTTACATTCAGTCTGTCAAATTTTAACACTTTCCAATATTGGTTGTGAAATTTTAACTTTTAACAATATTGGTGCAGATCTGCCGATCTGGTTCGATTGTGGCAGATGCGATTGTACTGTATGATCTTCACAATAATCCCACCTAGACATCCCTTCTACCACCCATATAGTAAAACATAAGCATGCAGTGCCCCTGAGGGAGCTGGGATCCGGCAGCAGATCTCGGATCGTCTAGAGGTCGGGCGGACTGGGATCTATTAGTCATGGCCACGTCCTGTAATCCGGTGAGTGGCCCGCTCTCCACCCGCCACAATAGGGACAAAGGCTGCGGGTTCAGCTCTGGTCACAGGGAGAAGTGACAGCTGCAGGTGCGGCTCCCACCCGGGGGCTGGTGGAAAAAACGCGCTAGCGTTATCTCAACTTCTGGTCACAGGACACACGATTTATACAGGGTTATATTATTTCATGTAAATGGGACATAATAATATCAGTCACTACAATACAGCGATCATAATCGCAGGATATCAAACGATCTGGTAATAAATAAAAATACACCAATAACGCTATAAATACCAATGATACACCTAGTAACAAGGCTAATACCGATATGGGCCATTACCTGCTGCTCCTGATGAAATATCAGAGCACACTCAGTACACGCAGACCTTTTACACCTTATTTTATAATATAGATAGATATATATATATATATATATATATATATATATATATCGATATAGATATATATATAGAGAATTTTTTAAATTTCTTTTCATGCAGTGATAGGGCTGTCCACTTTCTGGATGGAAACAGTGTCACACTGTAAGGATTGGATAGTGGGGGGGGGGGGGGGATCACATTAATGACACAGGGCTGATCCCAAAAGCTGTTCAGAGGATCTTGTTGCAGGACGGTGCACTGGGGTTATGCATTTGGAAAGCTGAGTATCATACAGCATAAGGGGCATGCATTCCTCAGTGTTTGTAGGCAGGAGATACTGTAATAACATGTAGACTGGTATAACATTGCACTGGATGTATGGTACCACATCTGGTAAAACATTGCACTGGATATTACATATAGAGTAACAGATCTGGTAAAATATTACACTGGATATTACACATGGAGAAAAAGATCTGGTAAAATATTGCACTGGATATTACATATAGAGTAACAGATCTGGTCAAATATTAAGCTGAATATTACATATAGAGTAACAGATCTGGTCAAATATTGCACTAGATATTACACATGGAGAAAAAGATCTGGTAAACATTGCACTGGATATTATATATAGAGTAACAGATCTGGTAAAATATTAAGCTGGATATTACATATTGAGTAACAGGTCTGGTAAAATATTGCACTGTATATTATATATATATATATATATATATATAGTAACAGATCTGGTAAAATACTGCACTGGATATTACATATATAGTAACAGATCTGGTAAAGCATTGCGCTGGATATTACATATAGAGTAACAGATCTGGTAAAATACTGCACTGGATATTATATACATAGTAACAGATCTGGTAAAATATTGCACTGTATATTATATATATATAGTAATAGATCTGGTAAAATATTGCACTGGATATTACATATAGAGTAATAGATCTGGTAAAATACAGCACTGGATATTACATATATAATAACAGATCTGGTAAAATATTGCACTGTATATTATATCTAGAGTAATAGATCTGGTAAAATATTGCACTGGATATTACACATATAGTAACAGATCTGGTAAAATATTGCGCTGGATAGTACATATAGAGTAACAGATCTGGTAAAATATTGCACTGTATATTATACATAGAGTAATAGATCTGGTAAAATATTGCACTGGAATATTATAACAAGTTTATACATCTGTGTATAGCTGTAAACTTGACTGCCCTGGATGCTGTTAGAACAGTTATGTGCTTTCTATGGTATAGTATAGTTGTAGGTGTGATATACTGCACTAGATATTGCTGTGTGTGTGTTGTATACGGATGCAGTTGACAGTTTTACATTTTTTTCATGTGTAGTGTAAAAGTGCAATCAATACTATTATAGCAGATTTATATGTGTGTGTAAGGTGCAGCACTGGAAAGGTATATTTATCTGTCTATACACACGTGTACATGGTATTCAGTATCAGATGGTTTATATGTGTGTGTGTTTGGTATTACACTGCAATGACTATGAACCCTGTTATGGCTATTATTTTAGTATTCAACAAAACAAATGTTATACCATGTTAGCCAGCAATAAAGTAACATCCGACTGAGGTTAAATAAAGCAGTATGGGTAAAATATAACAGGTTTATAGTTATAGATGATTCTAGTAAAATACATCGCACCGGATTCCATTTCACACATTTACATTTGTATATATGACATTGTACTGGAAGCTAATATGGGGAAGGGGGTCATTTACCGGTATGGCATGACAATGCACTGGTTTATGTGTGTGATATATGGATTGATAATATTAGAGCATTTTTATATGTCTGTTTATATTGTAACAATACATTGGACAGTATTAGTGTGTAGTGTGATATTTCAATTAATGCTATTCTAACAGATTTTTTAGGTGTATGGTAGGTTTACTTCTGTTGGCATGAAGTAATAGCTCACAGGATGCTTTTATATCAGTAAATTAATAACACACTGGGTACCATTTTATCTAGTTTATATGTGTGTGTATGAAGTAATAACACACTGGATACTATTATACCTGGTTAATATGTGTATTTATGTGTATGAAGTAATAACACACTGGATACCATTTTATCTAGTTTATATGTGTGTATGAAGTAATAACACACTGGATACCATTTTATCTAGTTTATATGTGTGTATGAAGTAATAACACACTGGATACTATTATATCTAGTTTATATGTGTGTGTATGAAGTAATAACACACTGGATACTATTATATCTGGTTTTATATCTGTATATAAATTATTAACACAGTGGATATTGCTATATCTGGTGTATAATACTAATAATAATATTAATACTACTAATAATAAATAATACTAATCTTTATATAACACAAACATATTCCACAACACTTTACAATCGGGGTTCATGTACAAACTGAGTCATAAATAACATAGCAACAAACAGTTACTAGTTAAAACAAAAGGAGTGAGTGCCCTGCTCCCAAGAGCTTATGATCTATGAGTATATGAAATAATAGCACACTGGATACTATTATCTCTGGTGTACTCTTGTGTATATTAATTAATAACACACTGGATACTATTATATCAGGTTTATATGTGTATGTACTAAGAAACAATTAACTGGATACTATTATATCAGGTCTGCATGAAGCATTAATAGGTTAGATACTATATTATATCTGATTTATATGTATGAAGTAACAATGCGCTGGATTCTATTAGATCAGGTTAATATTTGTGTGTATGATGTAACAATGGACTGGATAATAGTATATGAGGCTTATATTTGTGTATATGTAATAGTGTAATAAGTCATAGTGAATTGGATAGTATTATATGAGGTTTATAGGTGCTTCTATGAGGTAATAGCTCATAGGATTCTATTATATAAGGTTTATATTTTATTTATTTTATTGGCTTTTATAGGGCTGACATGTTCTGCAGTGTTTTGCAGACATTCACTTTCATCATCACTCTCTGTCCCCAATGAAAACCCAGGCAAACAAGTGGGGAACATACAAACTCCATGCAGATCAAATCGGAACCTAAGGCCCCAGGGCTGCAAGGCCCCAGTGCTAACCACTGTGCCACCTTGTGTACATGAAATAGCAGTATAAAATAACACACTGGATAATATTATATCTGTATGCACTGGGTACAGTTATATCAGGTTTTTATTTGCATGAAATAATAACACTGAATGATATCTGGTTTATATTTATGTGTATGATGTAATAACGCACTGGATAATATTATGTCAGAGTTATAGTTGTCTGCATGAAATTATAGCTCATTGGATACCATTATATCAGGCTTATGTTTGTGTGTATAAGGTAATAGCACACTAAATATAATAAGAGGTGTTTATATGTGTAAATGAGGTAGTAGTACACTGGATACTATTTTATCACATTTATGTCTGTGTGTATGAAGTAATAACACACTGCATACTATTATAAGTGGTTTATATCTGTGTATATGAACTAATAGCACACTAGATAATATTATAGGAAGTTTATATCTGTGCATGAGGTAATAGCACACTAAATATAAAAAGAGGTGTTTATCTGTGTATATGAGGTAATAATACACTAGATACTATTATAGGATGTTTATATCTGTTTATAAATTAATAGTACACTGCATACTATTATAGGAGGTTTATATCCGTTTATAAAGTAATAGCACACTGCATACTATTATAGGAGGTTTATAAAGTAATAGCACACTGCATACTATTGTAGGAGGTTTATAAAGTAATAGCACACTGCATACTATTATAGGAGGTTTATAAAGTAATAGCACACTGCATACTATTATAGGAGGTTTATAAAGTAATAGCACACTGCATACTATTATAGGAGGTTTATATCTGTTTATAAAGTAAAAGCACACTGCATACTAATATAGGAGGTTTATATCTGTTTATGAAGTAATAGCACACTGCATACTATTATAGGAGGTTTATAAAGTAATAGCACACTGTATACTATTATAGGAGGTTTATAAAGTAATAGCACACTGCATACTATTATAGGAGGTTTATAAAGTAATAGCACACTGCATACTAATATAGGAGGTTTATATCTGTTTATAAAGTAATAACACACTGCATACTATTATAGGAGGTTTATATCTGTTTGGCAGCACACTGGATACTATTATAAGTGGACCGTTTATGTCTATGTATATGAAGTAATAGCACGCTGGATACTATTATTTCAGGTTTATACTCCTGTATATGAAAGTGATAGCATACTGGATACTATTATAGGTGGTTTATATCTGTATATGAAGTAATAGCAGACTGGATACTGTTATAAGAGGTTTATATTTTGTGCATATGGTATAACAATGCAATAGATACTATTGTAACAAGTTTATATTTGTGTATATTCAATAGATACCTTATCTATGTGTATAATGTAGCATTCCATTGAAAACTAATAGACTAAAGACGGTATTACATACATCGATGTAGCAGGCGATTGTTGGGAGGAAAGCTTTCCTTCCCAGCAATCGCCTGCTTGTTAGTGAAGGAGACCACTGCTATTACATGCAGGGATCTCTTCCATAGTATGGGAAGGAACGATCGCTAATACCATTACTCTTTCTCATACTGACTAGTTGTTTGCTGTCAGCAGGTTGTGATTAGACAGCACAATCTACCGCCGGAAAACAATGATTTTTAAGCATGCTTAAAAATCTGTATTACCTGATACATGTTAGGAATAATCTGGCAGACTATCTGCCAGTCTAATACAGTCTTTAGGCCTGCTTCACATTTAGGCCTATTGCACACGAATGTTGTGCATCTGTTCCATGCACTGGGGACCGCAAATTGCACGGGCAACGTCCGGGATGGATCGAGACCCATTCAACTTGAATGGGTCCGTGATTCGTCTGCACAGCAAAAAAATAGAACAAGTTCTATTTTTTTTGCAGTGTGGAGGCATGGACACTCCGTAGTGCTTCCGTGGGGTTCCGATCCATGCTTCCGTTCCGCACCTCCGTGATTCCGGACATATTCAAGTGAATGGGTCCGCATCCGTGATGCGGAGTGCAATACGGCCATGGGCACACAACATTTTTGTGCAAGAGTGATCCAGTGATCTGGTTCAGTTCCCCTGGAAATGGGGCAGAAAATGCCGGAGGGAAACTGAAGCTGAAACTGATCCCATGATTTTGTATGGGATTGTTCACATACATCATGCGCATATGCTGGATGTCAAATGACACCAGATAAAAAATGCTGTATGCTGCTTTTCTGTCTGACACTATCAGTCTGTGGAAGCCAGACCTGTGCAGTATATCAGTTGTGTCTGGCTCCCGGCCTAAAACAGCTGATATATGTAAAGCGGGCTTTATATCTGTGTGTATGGTTCCACATTGCACTTGATGTGTTTAGAATGGGCGTAACTTAAAGGGATTATCCTATATTATAAACAGCCCCCCCATGTGCCAGGCCCCGCACAGGTAATATACTTACCCCACTCCCTGCACCGCTCCAGGTCCCCGCACCGCCGCTGCTGCTTCTCCTTGTACATGGATGAAAACATCCGGTGTCAGGGGGGGGCATCCAATGGCAGACGGGGATGGGGACGAGCCTCCCTAACATCACCCGCGATGCTAGGGAGGCTCGTTCCTGTCCCCGCCTGCCATTGGCTGTTCCCCCTGACACCGGATGTTTTTATCTGTGTACAAGGAGAAGCAGCAGCGGCGGCGCAGTGAGTGGGGTAGGTATATTACCTGTGAGGGGCCTGGCACATGGGGGGGTGGGGGGTCGTGGGCTGTTTATGATATTGGATAACCCCTTTAATATTATCCTGCACTGGATACTATTATATCATGATCTCTAATTTAATGACTTACCTGTCCCTTGTATATAATAAAACCGTTTTCATGACTATGTAACCCTAACTGCAAATGACTGCTATGTAGAATACAAGAAATGTAATGCTTTTGCTTTAATTATGAATACTTTGTATATCTGGATGCCAGTTTTCTGTGTCTTGTGTGTATCATGTTTTATTGTATATAATGTTTTTTAGATGTGGAATCACTGCTATCTAATGTTACATATAGACCATTTCCCTCTGCCATGTAAATGGAGATGTGTTTTATTTAGAATATTGTGTAACATGTATGTAATAACTTGTCAGCACCGGACAATCTACTTTAGATTGGAAAAAGAGCGCTTGGTAGTCATAGGATTGCTTATTGGATGACCTTATCTGCTCATGAACATGTGTAATGATTGATTTACTAAGAAATTGAGACTGGGTACATACGCATTCTCTATTACCAATGTATTATAGTATAAACCAATCACTAATGTCTCTGCTGAGCTGGTTATTCACACTGCAGCCCTGTATACTATGTGAAAAATAAGTCAGCATGTCCAGCAACGGTGAGATAGTCCTTTAGAAAAGTAAATAATTGCGCATATAGCAATATCCTTAAAGGCGTTTATAAGATTAGAAAAACTTGAAGTTTATCCTCTGAGAAACAGCACCACTCTCTTAACCAGGCATCCTCAAACTGCGGCCCTCCAGCTGTTGTAAAACTACAACTCCCACAATGCCCTGCTGTAGGCTGATACCTGCAGGGTGTTCGGGCATGCTGGGAGTTGTAGTTTTGCAACAGCTGGAGGGCCGCAGTTTGAGGATGCCTGCTCTTAACCATGGTCCGCGTTTGAAAAGATTCAGTAAAACTCCAGTAATGTATTCACTTCAAGTCCTGCTCTTTTTATTTAAGAGTCTTATTAGTGGATGTCAGCCTTTCCTCTATCAATGTGCTTATAGAGATACCTGTCAATCACTGACTTAGAGCTCCCACTTGACTCCTAAGCATAGAAATAGCAGAGATTTAAAGGGGTATTCCCATCACGGACAATGGGGGCATATCGCTAGAGCACCTCTGGGACCCGCACCTACGCCAAGAACAGAGTGGGGAGAGCTGTGGCTGGAGGACCCCGGGTTTCCCGGAGTATGGCCACCACCAAGCGCTCTCCCCATACAAGTGAATGGGACGCACCGCACTTACACGGCCACAGCTCCCTTTCATTTCTATGGGGCCAATGAAAATAGCAGAGTCAGTGCTCGGCTATTTTCAGCAGCCCCATAGAAATGAATGAATGCGCCCTCCGCCACCTTTCCCATCTCTTTTCTCGGTGTAGGTGCGGGTCTCAAATGTGGGACCTGCACCTATCAGACAATGGGGCATATCCTAGCTATATACCCCCATTGTCTGTGATGGAACAGCCCCTTTAAATGTATAATTTACCATACGAGATTATTTTACCATAAAACTACGTATCAATCTTCTTAGCTCCTTCTGCACTATCACATGCTGCCTGCAGATTACACTGCATTTTCACTGGGACAGCTTTAGGAGGATCTATCCAAACTTCTGACACGTCTGTTTTAGTAAATTCTTGCTGAATCAATGCTGAACTTCTCCTTCTGTACATAAAGAAATTGAGTTTTCTTGCAGTCACCACTAGAGGAAGTTCCGTGTTTGGATTTTGTTACAGTTTTCATTGAGTTCAATGGTATCATATCCATTTCTATGCACTGAGCTCCCTCTAGTGGTGGCTGCCAGCAGCTATTTTTATAATATAGTCTTTGAGGGGGTAGCAGAATATTTAGAGCTATATAGGGAAGAATGATCAAAGCATTTATGCCAGTTGTCCAGTGTAAATACTTTGAGAAATAAGATGTTCAGGACGAATGCCATATTTAAAAAGCACCTCATTTTCCAGCTGCATTCACACTGGTTTCACTGGGGTTTTAGGGCTTAGCTATTGATGAGCTATTGCTAGGACAGGTCGTCAATATCACATCATAGAGAAGTCCAGCTCCCGGCCCTCCTGCCGATCAGCTGTTTGGAGAATCTGAACCCCCCCTTTCAGTGGACCATGTAGAGGGACTATATGGTCCACTGCTATAATGGAAAAAAATCTGGCACTGTACATCTGTACCCTAGACGATAGGTCATACAACCTTTGACCTCATAAATTTCTGGACCCCAAACAGCGAGATTGTTCACATACCCTTCCATCATATGCAACCTCTCAATGGATATACTATACGTGCTTCAATCCCTCACATAGTACAAGACAATTACAGAAATGACGGTTGTAATGCCCTGATAGCCGTTTGGTTTCTTCGTGAATGAGTGACCTGAAGCCCTGGCAAATAATATGCATACATTATACAATCCAACCTTTGGCACTCCAGCTGCTGTGAAACTACAACTCCCAGCTATTCTTGTAACTCCCACAGTAGTGAAACGAGGTTTCTGGGAGTTGTAGTTGCAGAACAGCTGAACTGACATGCACTACACATATATAAGTGGTGTCTTGCTACTAGGCTAAAGTAGCTGGCTGGACACAACTGATATATGTGAATGGGGCCTAAGACAGAGGTCTCAGTTTTTCAGAAGAGGGTATATTCTGTGTGGCAATAGACTAACTTAAATGTTAGTGTTAGTGTATGCTTTTATTTTTAGTTTACTGGGTTCAACCCTTATACTCTATTGGTATACAAACAAAATAATACATCACATGAGGTGGTAATGGGGCCTGTGGAAAGGGGGTCAAACTAAGATTGGGACTAACCCTGGTGTGTTGTAAGAACTGGCCCAGGCTCCTCCGAGTCCTCACCACTGGGACTGTATTGGAAGGATCAACCAGCCACATGGCCCTTCTCTCCTACAAAGGCGCTGAGTCCTTCTTTTTTTAGGAAAATAAGGTGGAGTTGGTAGATTCCTCAAGCCCTATCTATAAAAATAACTGGCAATAATAAACGTAGCTATTGATAAGCTATTGTAAGGACAGGTCGTCAATATCACATCATAGGGAAGTCCAGCACCCGGTATATAATTACAGGTTTACTGATAACACTAATAGAATTTAAGAGAATAAAATAATGGCTGACCACACAATGACATTCAGTACAACTGTAGTTATGTCAAACACCAATATTGTTTTCCCATAGAAACCAGTTTCCACCTCTCAGCCATCCGAAAAAATGCAGCAACCTAATTGATTGCCATGGGCAACTGTTCTGCTTTTCTTTTAAAGAGCTACCATCAGCAGAATCAACCAAATACACTGGCTGATAGAGTTGATTCTACTGATTAATATAATACCTGTCTTATGAAAATCGCTTGTGGTGTTCCTGAGAAAAAAAGACTCATGCCTCATTCACACGTCAGTGTTCGTTCAGTTATTTCCATCAGTGATTTTGAGCCAAAACCAGGCGCGGCTCTAAACACAGAATGGGTAAAGATCTTTCCCTTAGGGCTCATGCACATGAACGTATTTTCTTTCCGTGTCCATTCTGGGTTTTTTGTAGACCGTATGCGGAACCATTCATTTCAATGGGTCCACAAAAAAAGCCCAAGGTACATTCCGTTTCCGTATTTCCATTCCGCAAAAAAAAGAACATGTCCTATTTTTGTCCGCATTGCGGACAAGGATAGTACTGATCTATTAGGGGCCAGCTGTTCTGTTCTGCAAAATACAGAATGCACATGGATACTTTAGCTCTGTGTAGCATATACTACTGGTTTTTGCTCACAGTCACAGATGGAAATCACTGAGCAAACACTGACGTGTGAATGAGGCTTTATTCTTTGTGTAAATTAGGGTTTCAGTGCAATGGCCCCTTGGTGCACCTCAGCTCCTCAGCTTTCCAGTGCTGGCCATGCCCCTCGGTGCACTGAAACCTTCATTTACATAAAGAACAAAAGTCTTTTTCTCGGGAACACCACAACTGATTTTCATAAGACAGGTATTATTTTGATCGGCAGGATTAGCCCTACCCAGCAGTATGTTTGGTTTAATATTGTCGATCCTACTGACAGGTGCTTTTTAAGTTAACATAAGATAATTAATATAAATTTGGAATATTTGAGATAATCCGAAAACGACCTGTTCACAATGTGTAAATGCTCATCATGTGATTCATGAGATCGGATCATCATTTCATCTGCATGAAAATTTCCTTGATCAAATCATGGTCATTACTAGAGTGTTATGTACGGAGAATGAAAGGGAAACCCCATTATGGCAACTGTATGGCGATGGATGATGATTTACAGTATGCTGCATGCAAATACTGAACACAGAGTGATGTGTAGATGACTCATTACTTAGATATATGTCTGACTGAAGAGGATCGGTCATAGAACTGATCCTGGTCTTCTTTAAAGGTGTTTTCCAGAATTTTTATATTGATGGCCTATCCTCAAGACAGGCCATCCTGTTCCGATTGTTGGAGGTCTGACACACTGCACCCCCACCAATCAGCTGTTTCCAAGAAGCTCCAGCGCCGGAACTACACAGCTCCATCCCTATGTATAGTGATGGAAGCTGGTTTCTGTAGTACTGCTCTCTTTCAATTCAAATAGAGCAGTACTAAAGTAACCAGCTCCATCCACTACACAATGGACAGAGCTGTCTAATACCGCCTCGTATTTCTGGCTTTGGAACTACTTGGTTACAGTTAATTGGTGGGAATGCGGGGGAGTCGGACCCCCACCGATCAAATATTGATGGCCTCTCCTGAGGATAGGCCAGCGATATAAAGATCCTTGAATACTCCTTGAGGTCTCATGTACACGGCAGTAGCCGTTTTTGCAGTCCGCAAATTGCACATCCGCAAAGTGCGGAGACCGTCATTTTGCAGAACGTAACGTCTAGTGCATAATAGAACTGTCCTATCCTTGTCGGTAACACGGACAATAATAGGACATGTTCTATTTTTTTGCTGGTGCCGCAGAACGGACATATGGACGTGGACAGAACACAATATGCTGTCCGCATCTTGTGCGGCCCCATTGAAGTGAATTGGTCCACATCCAACCTGCAGAAGATGTGGAACGGATGTGGACAAAAAAATACTGTTGTGGGCATGAGTCCTAAAGGTGAGAATCAGCCGATGAAAGTCTTAATGGATAGACTGTCACAGTGAGATATTTGGTCATCGGGATATGCTGCATCACTTGTCATGGAGATGAAAACAATAACCTGTGAAAATAGTAATATAAATAGTCCAGTATTCTGAATATAGTAATTCTAGGTACGTTTCAGCATAGAAGACCATGGAAAATAAACAGCCCTTTACAGGGGCGTAGCTAACGGCTCACAGGCCCGGGTGCAAGAGTTCAGCTTGGGCCCCTCTTCCCTCAGTGCTTTGGGTGTCTTCTTATGCGGCACAAGGGTCTTTGGGCCCCCTCAGGCTCCTGGGCCCGTTAGCGACTGCTACCTCTGCACCCCCTATAGCTACGCCCATGGCCCTCTAGTATCTCCATGCAGAAATTCTGTCTTCTCATTCCTGAAACTGATCGTTCAGACATAAAATATCATTGAATTACTTTATAGGGTATCGTTGTGTTGTGACATAAATGTTTGCTGACTTGTATTGCTATGCTATAATATTTCTATGACATGAATGTAAAGAAAAGAGCTTGTAGCATATATTATGCTGGTAAAAGCGTGAATACCATTCTATTGCTAAGTGTAAATGGCCCTTGGGTCTTTACCTGTGCACCAGAGCACCTGGCTGGATAGCTGCTGCAGAAAGTCTGGTGGGGCTGGGCTTCTTAACAGCGGTAGGCTTGCAGACACCGGGCTGCCATTTCTATGTGAAAATCTAAGCTGTTTTCAAATTGTGCAAATGAAGCTTGGAGGAGGACGTCACCTGTTGTCTTCTTCAGGCACAGGACATTTAAATGGTCATTTGGATATGATGGATTGTGCGTCTCGTAATTTAGTTACAGTGACAGCAGCTCCTGATTTGCAGTGCTGACAATGTCACTATGCTGTCACTATACTACTGTAATGTGTCCCGCATGACCACTGAGGCCAGTAAATGGCTGCAGGAGTGTATGTGCCAACATATGGGACATCCCATGTCCAATCCGCAGGGAACTGGAAGTAGTAGGAGGCCCCCAGAGCTCGAATGGAACGCCATTGAATAGGTGAGTGGCTTTTTTGTTTATTCTAATCACTTTCAGGGCCATCATTAAAATCGATTTGATGTCTTTGAATGGCACCTAAACCTTTTTTCCATGGAAGGTATATAGGATCTGTACTCCTCATGCTGAAAAAGCAAAGCTGAGCCGATGCAGGTCAAAGGTGCAAAAGTGCCGCACAAAAAACGCATGTTTTGCTTCTGTTTTTTTGCAGATTTCATGCGATGTTGCAGCAGATCTCACCCTTGGATTGCAAAGAGTGAAATCTACACAAAAAATTGCACCGGCAATTGACATGTTACGGGTTTCTAAATCGGCATGGCAGGAAAAAGCAAAGTGTAAATGAGATTTGTCTAATCTCATACTCTTTGTTTGGTACTGTATTGCGCTGCGATATTTTCACACAAAAAAACGCAATGTGTGCAGGTAGCCTAAAGGCAGAGGTCTCGTTCCAGTTGCTCTCATACCATAACTGAACGAGCTGCCGGGAGCTGTTGTTTCACATGTTTATGTGCAGTAAAAGAAAAGACCAAGTAAAAAAGGTTTGTTGGAATATACTTGTATATACTCCACAATGTAAAGCTAAAATACCAAACACAATGGCCCACATTTACTAAACTCCTTGCTCCAGAATTCTCCAGGATTACTTCAGAATTCTGGTGTAAACTGCACTTTATTTTGTCTTTTTAGCACAAATCAATTTCGATAAATTTTATATTCACTTGCATCAAAAGGAACACGTTTGTACCTTTCTAGTATCTAGAAAAAGAAATCGGGTTTTGTCGAGTTGTAAAATGTTCTGATTTCTTACTGACATGCACCAGTTTTCTGATGTCAAATAATGTAATGATATAAAATACAGCATGTAAGAGGGGTTGTCTCTCTTCACAAAGTGCCATTTATCATGTAAAGAAAGTTAATACAAGGCACTTACTAATGTACTGTGATTGTCCATATTGCCTCCTTTGCTGGCTGGATTCATTTTTCCATCACATCATACACTGCTCGTTTCCATGGTTATGACCACCCTGCAATCTATCAGCGGTGGTCGTGTTTGCACACTATAGAAAAAAGCACTAGCCTATTTGCGCTCCCATTGTCCCGGCCACCAGAGAGGCAGACACTTTCCTATAGTGTGCAAGCACAGCCACCACTGTTAGATTGCAGGGTCTGTAACCATGGAAACGAGCAGTGTATAATGTGATGGAAAAATGAATCCAGCAGGACTTTTTTTGTCTGATCTGTTTAGCAAAATCTACAACAGAGACCCTGAACAGGGGCCTCCGCTGAAGATGTAAAGGAACTATTGACTAGCTCTGGGGTGACTGGTTCGAATAGCTAGTTAACCCCCTTTTTAAAGTCACGATAATGGGATGTTTAGTAAAACAATATTTCAATTATTTTATAAAATTGACCTTTTCCATGTATAAATTTGGCTTTATTGCCCCTCTCCTACATCTCCATTTTCCTACATCTACACCTTCTGATCATTGTGTGGTTATTGTGACCTTTAGGGTATGTTCAGACGACGACAATTGTCGCGCGACAAAAGTCGCACTATTGTCGCGCGACAATTTTTATAATGGGAGTCTATGGTGTCGCAGTGCGACATGCGACATGCTGCGACTGCGACACGACAGTCGACAAAAATCCATCCGGGATGGACTTCTTGCGACTGTTGTGTCGCAGTCGCAACATGCTGCATGTTGCACGTCATGACACCATCATAGACACCCATTATAAGAATTGTCGCGCGACATTAATGTGACATCAATGTCGCGCTACAAATGTTGCAGTGTAGTGGTTCCCAAATTGTCGCGCGACTTTTTGTCGCGCGACAATTGTCGTCGTCTGAACATACCCTTAGGCTAGGTTCACACGACGACATTTGTCGCGCGACAATAAGTCGCGCAACAAATGGGGCACAACTGCACTGCAACATTTGTTGCGCAACAGTTGGTTGCACCAGTGACGCGCTACAATTTTTATAATGGTAGTCTATAGTGTTGCACTGCGACATGCAACATGCTGCGACGCAACAGTCTCATAAAAATACATCTTGAATGGATTTTTTGTGACTGTCGTGTTGCAGTCGCAGCATGATGCATGTCGCAGTGCAACACCATAAACTACCATTATAAAAATTGTAGCGCGACATTGGTGCAGCAAAATGTCGCGCGACAAATGTCGTTGTGTGAACCTAGCCTTATTTATTGTGTGCTGTCTGCATCTTTTGCGGCTCCATTGAAATAAACGGATCTGTACCTGTTCCGCAAAATTGCGCAACGGATGCAGACTCATTCATACGACGTCATGTGAATGTAGTCTAACGCTGACAGGCACCCTATTAGGCTCTGTGTATGGCAGGTTCTGAAAGATTTACTAAGATGGCAGACCCAGTAGCCTCCTAGTGGTTAACCCCTAATGATCACACACTGAATTTTGTTGTCGTTGTTTTAGAGGCAGCTGAGCTCTTCTATGAGCACTTCTTCTCTACAAAACAACTGTAACTAACAGCTCTGGTTCTTGGAGCAGCCTTTTGCTCTACAGCCAGGATCGGAGGTAACTCCAATTCCAACTGTTAACCCTTTGATTGCCAAAGTCTATGACCACAACATAATGATAGGGGATTTCCCCCTCTGATTGGGTGCCGTGATCTGATCGGAGTCTGGGTAAAAGGATTAAAAGTTCAGCAATCCTGCTTTTAGGGCACACTAGTGCTGTCCTAATCACAGCCTGTGCCTTGAAATGAATGGGTCCGCATCCGTGATGCGGAATGGCCACGGAATGGTGCCCGTGTATTGCGGATCCGCAAATGCGGTCCGCAATACGGGCACGGGGCGCACACGTTCGTGTGCAAGAGGCCTAACACTGTGCCATCCGTTATTACCCTGGGTTCAGACCTGAGCGTTCTTGAAACGCGCGTTTTACGCGCGTTTGTGTTGCGCGTATTACAGCACGTTTTTGCAAATAGGAAAGCAGCGTCGTGCAGCGATTCTTGATGATTGACTACTGTGGTGTCAATCACAATACGCGCGACAAACGCCCCAAAAAAAGCTAAAGTACTTGTTTATGCGTAGGGCGTTTTACAGTGCGTTCGAACGCGCTGTAAAACGCGAAAATGTGAACCAGTCCCATAGGGAAGCATTGGTTTGCATGTGTTGAGCGTTTTACAGCACGTTCGAACACGCTGTAAAACGCGCAAGTGTGAACTTAGGGTTAGAGCCAAGTTTAGCTCGGCTGCATCTGTACATGAGTATGTAATAATTTTGTCAGGCATTTTCCTTAACAGTGTTTTTAAAAAATGTAATGAAAAAATGTAAATAGAAAAAGGTCCCACAAAATAATAAGAAATAAGGGATTATTTTTAATAAAATACATTTTAATGCATAAATATTATGTAAATAAAAAAAAGTACACTTGTTAGGTATCTACGTATCTGAATTAACCTGGACAACCCATTTAACAGATTATTTAGTGTGAAATATGTACAATGTAAACAATAAAGCAAAAAAAAGGCAATGTCAAAAATAGCTTTTTCTATATTTGTGATGCAAAAAAGTGTATTACATATATCTTCAAATAGCACCAAAATGCAATTACTCCCATATAAAACTAGACCTTATAAAGCCATGGCATTGCAAAAACAAACAAAAAAAAAAAACAAGTTACAGCTGCTTAAACATGAAAAGGCAAAAACAGAAGAATTAGCTGGTCATTGAAGGGTTAAGCGTGGGGGGATGGAAATTAACTCTGATCCTGGCAAGAGCAGCGCTGTGAAATACAAACACGTTCCTGCTGCTGATCCTGTGGGTGAACTAACAGCACCCGGATTACCATGGCAAAACTTTATGTCATGGATCAAGCATAGTCAGCTACTCATGATGTATATACCGTAATCCTTCTGGTCGTTAAGAGGTTAAGGGCGGTTTCACACACGCAAATTTTTTCTAAACTCCACTGCAGTTTCTGATGTCATTTTTTTGAATCAAAACCAGAAGTAGGAAATATAAAAGAAGGACTTTCTATTGTGTTCACCTCTGGCTTTGCATCGGAAAACTGCATCAAAAACTGCAGTGTGTGAAACAATCCTTATAATGCTAGTGATGGTAAATAAAAAAGACCAGCGTTTGATCATATGAAATGTAGGGCTCTGTGGTTTTAGGATAACACTGGGTTCAGACCTGAGCGTTTAGAAGCCTATCGTTTTATGCGCGTTCAAGATGGGCGTTTAGGCGCGTTTTTTCAAGCGTTTTGGTAAATAGTGTAGGCGCGTTTGACGCGCGTTTATGTGATTGACTGCATAGTTGGCCAATGACCAATGATATAGTTTGGCCAATCTGAGTGCTTTAGAGGTGTGACATTCCATGGTGGCTGATTCAGCATGTTGCAAACTTTGTAAAACGCGCATCCATAGGCGCGTTTTACGCTGCACAAACGCCCGAACAACACGCCTATCGCGTTTCCCATTGAAGTCTATTGGCACCAAACGCTCGAAAAAAGCCCGAACTAACGCGAACATACTTGCTTATGCGTCGGACGTTTATAGGCGCCTACGAACGCGCATAAAAACGCGCAAGTGTGAACCACCCCCATTGGAATGCATGGGTCCTGTACTGTTGTGCGTTTTTATGTGCATTCGAACGCGGCGTTTTACGCGAAAGTGTGAACTGAGTGTTAAACTTTGTGCTACACCGACAGTACACAGCCCTATACATACTGCTGCCTTGTATAAGAGATAATGCACGTGGCCGTATCTGTTTTTGTGGCCCGCAAAATGCGGCTCTGCAAAACACGGATACCGACTGCGTGCATTCCACATTTTGTGGAAAGGAACATCCAGCCCTCTATAGAACTGTCCAATTCTTGTCCGTAATGTTGACAAGTATAGGACATATTCTATTTTTTTGTGAGTGCTGCAGAACGAACATATGGATGTGGACAACACGCGGCGTGCTGTCTGCATCTTTTGGGGCCCCATTGAAATGAATGGATCTGCATCCGGACCACAAAAATGTGCATGAGACCTTACACTGTATTATACAGTACTGTGTTATGCAGGCCCTGTGCCAGAATTTGCACAACACTGACTTAATGCTTTGCGAACACTTGGACTAAAGGCTTTTCATTGGTAATAACAGGGGGCGCATAATAGAGAGATGGGTATCAGAAGGATAAAAGTGATCCACTGCCCAGTGAACCAGAACTACTGAGTGGCAGCATTATATATCTGGGAGAACACATTGTCCCAGGAACAAATGCAAATCTATTAGAGTCATATTAGGCTAGAAGAAGACACAAGTCCATGACATTGATCCTATTACCACCTTGCTATAATTGACAGTGCCATTACCTGTTAAAGGCCAAGGATCCACTGAGATTTTATAATCCATGATTATTGCACTTTAGGTAGAGCAATATTGTGCATTATCGCTGGAATCACTGCAGCCTCATAGGTTACCACTGCAATGACAACTTAGATTACCGCACCGCCATAACAAGCACAAAGGGGGTGGAAATTCTCCTTAAAGGAGTTGTCTCATGAAAACAACCCTTTGTCTCCATATAGTCACCTTGGTGATCAACTGATTTCAACAGGTTCATCTCCTGGAACTGTACAGGGAAATGTAGTATTTTATGCCAGCCATTCAGTAGCACTGTATCAACGGACCGGTTCTGTCAGAGCAGGAGACACGTTTTGTTAGCAGTTCCTTTCTTTGTACCAGAGCTTATAGCTTTGGCCTTCTCTTCTTCTGGCATCTGTCTTCTACTGTCTAAATAGTAGCAGAGCTTGTAAGGCTGAAAAAAAGAAATATATCCATTTAACCTATTATTCTGCAAAGACGAACAAAAACATTCCTTGAGGTAGAAGCCAATTTCCCCCACCTTAGGGAGAAAATCAATCCTTGTAAATCTAGCAACTATAACCTGAAATATGATTATGCTCATAAAATACAACCAGCCCCTCTTAAGCTCTTTTAGTGAACTCACCATCACCACCTCCTCAGGCAGAGAGTTCCATAGTCTCACTGCTCTTACCGTAAAGAATCCTTTAGTATGTTGACTTAGAAACCTTCTTTCTTCCGAAAAAAGTGAATGCCCCCTTGGGTATAAAAATGGCAAAGTGAAGACTTTGTATAAAACATGATGTGCGAAGTTGGTTTTACACCTTTGATGTGAATCACAAGCTGCTCTAAAAAGTGTCCCTGTAGTTTGAAAAAACTTTTGATATATTATAGCGACATGTAAAAGGTTTCGATCGTGGGGTCAAAGTGCTGAAACTCCCATTGATTGCTAGAGCTAGGAAAGAGAAGTGCTCACAAAGCGCACTCTCTCTTCTCTCTCTAGGAGATGGAATCGAGACAGGCCCATAGACATTCAAATGATCCTGTCATCGGCTGCAAGGAGAGGGAACTCTATATTAGCTATTCTCTCTCCTCGTTCTAGTGATCGGTGAGGGTCTCAGCACTCAGACAGCCACCGATTTAAATTTTTGGATTTGGCACTATGCAAAGAGATATCTTCCAGGAACGAGAACCATCTTTCTAGCACCACCTTCTGGAAGTGGCTCCCTATGGCCCCTTTCACACGGGCGAGTTTTCCGCGCGGGTGCAATGCGTGAGGTGAACGCTTTGCACCCGCACTGAATCCGGACCCATTCATTTCTATGGGGCTGTGCACATGAGCGGTGATTTTCACGCATCACTTCTGCGTTGCGCGAAAATCGCAGCATGCTCCAGTTTCTGCGTTTTTCACGCAATACAGGCCTCATAGAAGTGAATGGGGCTGCGGGAAAATCGCAAGCATCCGCAACCAAGTGCGGATGCAGTGCGATTTTCCCACATGGTTGCTTAGCAACGGGACCAGATCTTTATTATTTTCCCTTATAACATGATTATAAGGGGAAATAATAGCATTCTTAATAAAGAATGCTAAGTGAATTGAAGATAAAGGGGTTAAAAATAATAAAAGTTAACTTACTTTAGCCACTTGATGGCGTAGTTGCGATCTGTCTTCTGTCTTCAAGCTTCAGCTAACAACTAAAGGACCTGTGATGACGTCACATCACATGGTCCAATCACATGGTCCATCTTACCATGGTGGTGGACCATGTGATTGGACCATGTGATGTGACGTCATCACTGGTCCTTTAGCTGTTAGCTGAAGCTTGAAGACAGAAGACAGATCGCAACTACGCGATCAAGTGGCTAAGGTAAGTTAAGTTTTATTATTTTTAACCCCTTCCTCTTCATTTTACTATGCATTCTTTATTAAGAATGCTATTATTTCCCCTTATAACCATGTTATAAGGGAAAATAATAAATTCTCCAGAATACTCTACCCGACACCGGACTTCAGTGATGAAGTCCGGCTTCGGGTCTGGGTACCAAACATGGCGATTTTTCACACGTGCGTGCAAAACGCATTACAAACGTTTGCACCCGCGTGGAAAAATCGTGCATATTCCCGCAACGCACCTGCCTCTTATCCGGGCGTCAAACATGACGCCCGTGTGAAAGAGGCCTATGAGACTGACTTTTTAATAAGCCTTGGAACATGTCAAGGGAAAATAGCCAAGATGGTTCTCTTTCCCTGGGAGATACCTCTTTGCATATTTTTTTCCCATGGAGCATTGTCACTAAATTCTCATACCATTGAACACTGCTAAACAGTCTCCATGCACAGCTGGTCTCTTTAAGAAGATAAGCACTGTGATAAATCACTTTAAATAGTGATTGTTCTATTTATTGTACTATTTTCTCTATAAGTTTTAGTTACTTCTTCAACTGTTTCTTGAATCTTATGTCTTTACGGGCTAGTAGTATGTGACGCAGGCTCACTCCTTATAGCAGGCGTGCATTAGTGTAACAAGAGAGACTGGTATTTTATGAGTGAGGGATTATCCTTGTCCCAGACTGGAGGGTGAGGCTGCAACACTCAGCATTTTCTGGCCAGGACAATAGTCCGCCTGTCACTCCAAAAAATAAAGTGAATAGTTTATTTGACATTTATGGGCGTGTTTTGAGATGAAAACGTGATTCTACCAAACAGGTGGTGGATCAGTTCTTCCCAGTCTACGTTCTGTACCCATATTAAGCCACATTAACCTGTTCAGTTCTAGAAGGATTTGTTATCCGTGGCTAAGGCTTTTCTCTAAAAGATTTTCAGATTTGTTTCCTGGGTGATTTTCAGCCTTTCTTGAAAAAATGTGCTGAAGTGGATGAAAAGAAATTCCCATGTTCAGTGATAACCCCTAATGTATGCCCCAGTACATGACATTGTGTGCCTATATAGTTACGTACATCTACCATAGACGGCCATTTAAAAAGTGGTGGGAGTTGAGCCTTAGATTGCTTTTTATTTGAGGGTTTGGGTGAAAATCACATCTGACAACAGTTGGTTGTTATCAATAAACCTACACAGAGCCAAAAAAAAAAAAACATGGAGGAACGCGTTTTTATCCATAAACCTACGCACAGCCATAAAAAGCATGTGTGAGCGTGTGAACCTGGATGTCTCTGCGTGAGGAAAAGTTTGGGCGACTACTGCTCCTGCATTTTGCTTTCCTAAGGCATCATGCACACCAATGATTTTAAACTTATCCAAATTCATCAGGGAAAAACGAATGATCTTCAGTTTTGCCTCAATGTTTTCTGTGAATCTGTTAATTTCTTGTGCTTTTTTCCATGCGGATATCATCAGTTTTCATGTGTTCTTCATAAGCATGAAAAAACAGAAGAATAACATAAAACATATCCTAGCAAACATCAACGAAAAACGGACTGCCCTTCAGTGTGCGTCATTGTGGTCTAGTTTTCTTTCAGTGACCCCTTTATCTTTAACATGCTAGTCATCTGTGAAATAAGCAAAAAAATGTCCACATAGTGATACTTTAGAGTGAGTATGAACACTAGGCGTAAAAAAAGCAGTAAGACCTGTCCATTCAAGTCAACAGGCCAGTGAAAAATAACTGAAAAGAAATTGGAAGCACACTGTAGGATGGTCTGTTTGCCACTGATGGTTGCTAGGAGATGTGTGTTGTTTTTCAGGGTTTTTTCGAAGATCCGTGAAAAACACATGAAAACTGATGACAGCTTTGCAGAAAAAACTGAGGGAAAACGCCTTTTTTTTTTTTCATCGACACACGTTTAAAATCATTCATGTGCATGGGCCATTAAACACGGATGACACTCACTTATATACATGAGAGATTAGTATCTAACTTCTAGCAATATGAAACATTTCTCACACCACATCTATATCTATGTCAGTGTCTACATATTAGAAAACCCAAGTAAATTTGCTCCATTGTGTGCAAGGAGCTGTATTTCCTCTATTAGCTAAAAGCAAATGAAATCCTGGTCTACATGCTGCATGGCTGAATCTAACCTCTGATAATTCATGAGCATCCATGTGAGTAGATAGATAGAATATAGATAGATCATAGATAAATATATATATAGATGATGGATTGATCATAAATAGATAGATAGATAATAAATAGATGATTGATAGATAGATAGATAGATAGATAGATAGATAGATCATAGATAAATATATTTATAGATGATGGATTGATCATAGATAGATAATAGATAGACGGTAGATAGATAGATAGATAGATAATAGATAGACGGTAGATAGATAGATAGATAGATAGATAGATAGATAGATAATAAATATATGATAGATAGAAGATAGATAGCTCATAGATAGATGATAGATAGATAGATAGATAGATAGATGATAATAGATAGATAATAAATAGATGATAGATAGATAGAAAGATAGATAGATAGATCATAGTAAATATATAGATAGATGATAGATTGATCATAGATATATACAGTAGATAGATTATTATTATTATTTATTATTAGAGCGCCATTCATTCCATAGCGCTGTACATATCATAAGCGGTGCACATACATAATACAGGCAATTGCTTTAAGCATGAACGAGACAAGTTACAGACTGGTACAGGAGGATAGAGGGCCCTGCCCGTGAGGGCTTACAATCTACATGGTATGGGGGAAGGAGACAGTAGGTGAGGGTGAAGCTGGTCATGGCGGTATAGAAGCAGCAGTGTCACTGGTCGTAGGCTTGTCTGAAGAGGTGGGTTTTCAGGTTTCTTTTGAAGGATTCCACTGTAGGTGAGATAATAGATAGATAGATAGATGATAATAGATAGATAATAAATAGATGATAGATAGATAGATAGATAATAGATAAATATATATATAGATGATAGATTAATCATAGATAGATAGATAATTGATAGATAGATAGATCATAGATAAATAGATAGATAGATAGATAGATAGATGCAAGAAAGGGACGGCAGCACTCCATTCAAAAAGTGCTGCCGTCCCTTTCTTGCATCTATTGAATTTTGGACTTTGTTGTCAGTCCTGGACTGGATTTGCACCCAAATTGCAGTGTGCTGTTCCTCATTTTTCCTTTTTTTTTTTTAGATAAATAGATAATAGATAGCTATACACATTATAAATAGCTATACACATTATAGATAGATATACACATTATAGATAGATATACACATTATAGATGTACAGATTATAGATAGATATACAAATTATAGATAGATGTACAGATTATAGATAGATATACAAATTATAGATAGATATACACATTATAGATAGATATACACATTATAGATAGATATACAGATGATAGATAGATATACACATTATAGATAGATATACAGATGATAGATAGATATACACATCATAGATAGATATACAGATTATAGATAGATATACAGATGATAGATAGATGTACAGATTATAGATAGATATACAGATGATAGATAGATATACACATTATAGATAGATGTACAGATTATAGATAGATATACAGATGATAAGATAGATATACACATTATAGATAGATGTACAGATTATAGATAGATATACAAATGATAGATAGATATACAGATTATAGATAGATATACAGATTATAGATAGATATACAAATTATAGATAGATATACACATTATAGATAGATATACAGATGATAGATAGATATACACAATATAGATAGATATACAGATTATAGATAGATATACACATCATAGATAGATATACAGATTATAGATAGATAGATAGATAGATGATAGATAGATCTATAGATAGATAATAGATAGAAGAAGGAGGATGGCAGCACTCCAATATTAGAACAATGTCTCAGCTCTCACATAGGTCTATGAATCTTATGTAAAATGTACACAGTGTAAACTTAGGCCTTGGTGGATTTTCCAATGTGGATTTTTTGTAGTGTTTCTGCAGCGGAAATTCCACTACAGATTTGTTGCTGATTTTGCTGCAGATTTGGCATAGCATTGAAAAGGGTGAAATCCATGATGGATATCCGTAGCATAACTTGACGTACTGTGGATTTCAAAATCGGACCACATGTCAATTTACGTTGCAAATTTTTTCCTCAGAGTTTGGATTACATTTCTTAAGCTCTCATCCAATTGCTGATACTTAAAATGCTGTAAAGTCCACAGTGGCAAATCTGCAGTGTATCCAGCCCATGTGGATATATTTTAAGGTGCGCCACATTTATCAGTCAGGCTGGAGGATACATTTGCATGACTAGACTCCTTGCCTAACTTTATACCAACCGTTGGTTGGCCTCCTTTGTGACAAAATGTTGATGGCTGCTCCATTTCCTGTGAAGTCACGCCACTTCAGCGGCCAAGGCACAGCGAATTATTCTTTTTGGCTTTCCTTGTATGAGATGCATCAAATTGGGCCAAAAATGCAACAAATTTTGACGCAAATTATGTCAGAATTCAGTTGCAGCCACAGTAGTAAATATGGGCTAGTTGGCATTTAATAATTGTATGGAAGTTTTGTAGAAAAACTGTATGCCCTTTTTTGTCTCAACTGGTATTTCAAGTTCATGGATCTTTCAAGAAGATAGAATGTTCTGAGAAAACAGACAGGTACATCACTGAGAATTTTTTTTTTTGCAAAAACATAGGCCATGATTTATCATACCTTCACTCCATAATTCTGGCATCAAAAAGTCTCAAAATAGGGCATTTGCGACTTTTCACACTCATTTGCGCATAATTTTGTGACTTTTTTTACATGTGTACACCACTCACTCCAGTTTTGTAAAAATGGGCGTGGTTAGCCATGTTAATGAGTTTCACTCCAGATTTATCATTGGGACTTTTCAAAAAGTCGCAAAAAAGTCCCAATTTCACTCCAGTGAGGACCACTATCTTATGCAACTTTTTAATAGAACATGCGACTTTTTGTAAATATGTGCGACTTTTGTAAAGCCGTTTACTGAAGGATGAACTGCTGCCGTCAAACCACATTTATCACAGTATTAAAGGACCATTAATAAATCTGACTGAGCCAAAAGTGACTTTGGACTTATGTGAAATTGGAGTAAGATGGAAGTGTAATGAGAAATCTGGCCCATAGTATTTCTAGCAGCACTTTTTCTGTGTTTTTTTGCAGTGAAAAAGCAGACATGCAAATGTTACAGGACAACAGTAAAATACAAAATCTCCTACAAACATTGGCCCCCATTTATTAATGTGAATTCACCTAGATTTTGACATAAGTGATGCCAAAATGCAGAAATTATTTGTCAAGGGGTCATGGCCTAACGTAAAAGAGATGTGGCTTCAGGGGAAGAAGCACGGCCTAATACATGCCATTTTATGCCAAAATTGCACCACAATTCTGATATAAAGCTTTGTTTTGGGCCTCTTACACACGATCATATGGCTTTTTCTGTGTTTTGCGGTCCGTTTTCCACGGATCCGATGTTTCTTTTTTTTGTTTCCGTTGTGTTTCCGTTTCCTTTCTGTAGTTCAAAAAAAATCTCGCAAACAGAAACATAAAATTTGTAATCATTAATGTAATGTACAGTAATGTGTTTTAACAGTAAACACATGGGCAAAGTTGGCATGGATCCGCAAAAAAGGAAGACATACGGATGTGTTCTGTATGCATTCTATACTTTTAGCGGACCCATTGACTTTAATGGAGCCACGTATCGTTATTTGCGGGCAATAATAGGACAAGTTCTATCTTTCAGGGGAACGGATATACGAAAATACGGAAACGGAATGCATACGGAGTACACTCAGTTTTTTCTGGCGATACCATTGAAATGAATGGTTCCACAAACAGGATCCGCAAAAAGGAAACGGAAAAAAAAAATGTTTGTGTGCCAAGAGGCCTTAGGCAACTTTCACACTAGCGGCAGGATGAATCCGACAGGCTGTTCACCCGTTGGAACAGCCTGTCGGATCTGTCCTGCCGCTAGTGAACGTGTGCCCCCGGACTACTGCTCCGGCCCCATTAACTATAATGGGTGCGGGGCGAAGTTCCGGTGGAGGCACGGCAGCGCACAGTGAGAGGCTGCCAGAATAAATGTCGGACATGTTCCGTCGGGTGAACAGCCAGTTGGATCCGTCCTGCCGCTAGTGTAAAAGTAGCCTTAAATGAAGCCCACCAATAGTTGGCATAAACTTAGACAGAGGCCTCATGCACGCGGCCGTTGTTTTGGTCCGTGCCCAAGCCGCATATTTTGCGGCCCGGGCGCGGACCCATTCTCTTCAATGGGGCAGCAAAAGATGCGGACAGCACTCCGTGTGCTGTCCGCATCCGTTGCTCCATTCTGTGGCCCCGCAAAAAATAAAAATAAAGCATGAGGCCAGAAGTGTGTATCTCTGCACCGGATTTCTCATCCAGCCGAGCCCCAGTGATAAATCTGGCGCAGGTCTAGACAGCCTGTCTAACTTTACACCATCTACAGGATTAGTAAATCTGCCCCACAGAGCAGCAACATTATTATTAACACAGGTCCTTTCGCAAATGTAGCTATTTTTTTTATAAAATTTCTCCTGCACACAGCCGTCTTCCAGCTTTGTTTTGCATGTAGATTAATAGGGCAGCCAAAGTGATGCATATGGCTTTAAATGTATCTCCCTATGCTTCCATCTTCATTGCTAGCCATATCTATGGAGGTATTTTTCCATAAAAGAAGCATAGGTTCTTGTAGTATATTGCTGCATACATATGTTACCCGCTCTTGTGGGCTCTGTAACTCTATACTAAAGAGCCATATGGCCTCCGTGCGCAGCTTTACAGGTAGAGCTGTGTGCACGGGAGCCTACAGGAGTGATTTTAGGGGAGAAGATATATCCTTTCAGACTACAGTCACACAAGTGAAAAACAGTTAAAAAATGTTTTTTAAGAACAATGGTAGCCTATGGGGTTATTCACGTGGCAGATGTTTTTTTAACAGTCAGTGAATAACAGACGTAAAAAAAATTAAATTGGTTGCATTTTGTCCATGGATCGACAGCCCCCATACAATTGAAGGGGACCGTTTTTAACATCCGTTTTTCAGAAAGTCAGCAGTACAAAAAAGTCTGTTAAAAACTGACAGTTTATCCACTTTCAGTAAACATTTTTAGCCTAAGGCCTCTTGCACACGTATGTGTGCGCCCCGTGCCCGTGCTGCGGGCCGCAAATTACGGCCCGCAATGAATTGGCACCGACCGTGGGGCAGCCGCAGCGGATCGTGGACCCATTCACTTGAATGGGTCCGCGATCTGCCCGTTCTGCAAAAAGATAGGACATGTTCTATCTTTTTGTGGGACAGAAGTACGGAACAGAACACCACGGAAGCACTCCGTAGTGCTTCTGTAGTGTTCCGTCATTCCGTTCTGCACCATTCCGCATGGATTTGCGGGCCCATTAAAATGAATAGGTCCGCATCCGTGCGGAATGGCCACGAAATGGTGCCCGTGCATTGCGGGGCGCACACGTTCGTGTGCAAGAGGCCTAATTCTAAGTATACTGCTGCAATTCAGGTAGTACCAGGGGTGGGGCTGTGACAAAAAAACAAAACACTGATAGACTTTATAGGTGGATATGTAACGACAGCAGAAGAATGATATAATTTGGCAAGCGTCATGTTTTTTTTTTGTTCATTTTTTTAAAACTATTATATGACACGTATGAGCTCCCATGCATGCGTTACAGTTTCCGAGGCTTGACTTCTGGTTTGCACTGGTTTGCCTGAGTCCATTTTACATCAGCAGGACAAGCCCTATAACAACTGCCACTCATTAATAGGCGCAAATATGTCAGAAATTCGTCTGCTCACTGGATGTCCATTTACAGAACAATAAAGAGGAGCAAACCCTCCACATCTGCTTCCCAGTGCAGGTAGGTCAGGCGCTGGCTCAGTGGGTTCAATCCATTTATCTGGTGATCAGTCAGTGTTATCTTAACTGCGGCCTGTTCTTGAGGACACTGAGCTAATACAGAGTCATCCAGTAACCCCGGGTCAGCAGCGAGATAATCATCTAGACCTGGTGTTTCCAATCCAGTCTCTTTTTATTTTAAATTTTTTTTACGAACTTCGTGTGTAATGGAATGACTTGATGATTATCTCACCCGCTGACATCTATGATAATATTTGCTGGATTATAGAGAGCTCTATAATGGGCCCGTATGCAACTTCAACCCCTCGCCCTGCACTACTATGCCCAGCCTGCCTCCAGGAGCAGTATAAGGACTGGATCCAGGGTGGCTGACAAGTCATGTCAGACTTTCAGAAGGCACTGATCGTATTATATACAAGAGGCATAACCAAGGAGCGCTTAGAATTAACATACAGTTTTGGGCAGGGCTCGCTTTCCAAATTCATGTTGACAGCTGAATTATAGACTTACGTAATTGATGCAATTACCGATTGTCACTCTTGTGCTGTGTGGGAAAAAGGAAGATGTCACCACTGTGTAAATTATCATTTCATATTATTGTTGCGTATAATACAGGATGTACATCATAGCTGTCATATGTGGACAAAGGAATGTGTTGGTGTTGATACAGAAGTATATATTTAAGGCAAACGCCTATGGACACTTTGGCTCACTTTCATTCACTTGGACGGTGAGCATATGCCTTTTAATAAATTTGGTCGGACTTACTCCAATGCACTCTGGTTCAAGACTGGCATAGGAATTGCCAGTCTTAAAGGGCATCTGTCAGCAGATTTGTACCTATGACACTGGCTGACCTGTTACATGTGTGCTTGGCAGCTGAATCACATCTGTGTTGGTCCCATGTTCATATGTGCAATTCTGAGAAAAAGTTTTTGAGCCTCTAGGAGCAAGGGAGGTGTTGCCATTACACCTAGAACCTCCGCTCTATCCGCCGTATCCTCTGCACTTAGATTGACAGGGCCAGGCAGTGGAAACATCATCACACCTGGCCCTGTAAAAGTGCAGATGGTGCGTCAGTTGCAGAGAGAGCAGAGTCTCTAGATGTAATAGTAACGCCCCGTTGCTCCTAGAGGCTCAGTTGCATATATTAAAACTTCATTTTTCTCAACAATGCAGGCACATATGATCATTGGACCAACACAGATGTCTTCAGCTCCACACATGTAACAGGGCAGCCAGTGTCATAGAGTACAAATTCAATGATAGACGTCCTTTAAAGGAAGCCTTTGACCTAGAAAACCAGATTAAACTGCCAGATGTACCTTATAGAGGTCTGTAGATTGATTCCAAAGTTGTTTTTGTCCCGAAAAAAGACTTTTATTACCCTGCCCGCATTATATTAATTAGGGTCTTT
>JAKVIS010001297.1:0-36863 GCA_033119425.1 Bufotes viridis
TTTGGAACAGCTTATCAGCGGCAGTGCGGATCTGATATTAATGACCTGTCCTGAGGACGGGCCATTAATACAGAAATTCTGGACAGCCTCTTTAAGAATAATGTGCTGGATTAGTGAAGAAGTCAGAAAATAGTCCTCCGTGATGTAACATTTCACATTTCCATTGCAGAAATGCGTGACAAGATGAAAACTTGGCGGGAGGAAAACTACAGGAACAGCGAGCACATCATTGAAGTTGGTGAAGAATTGATAAACGAGCACGCATCCAAACTCGGGGACGATAGTAAGTTTATTATATGCATCAGTTACAGCTCGGTGAGATGCTTGCTGGTGTCGGGAACACCTGTTCAGCTGTAATGTCCCACAGGGGACCGGTGTCAAGAGAAGTTTATATAGGAACAGAGTTGTGAGCAGCGGTAATAAAAAGTGTGTTTCTCATTACCTTCTGTGGCTGCATATCTTTCCAAATGCTTTAAAAAAGGATGAAATTTGCCTTTTTTTTTTTTTCTAATGAAAATGTGCTTTTATTGTTGGCTGTTTCCAACCAGAGTACTTGGAGACTAGCGTAACAACGTTCAGATATTCACCACCAGCTACTCAAGATCAGAGCGTCCAGAAAGGAGGCCCCCGATGTCTGCAGTCTTTGACCTGCGGAGTCACACTAGGGAGTCTGCAAACTCCCCAGATACTAAGACTATGATGATCCAGAACAGAACCGCAAGCCTGCCTGGAATCACAATCCTCCAGGTGCTGCAGAAGGCAAGAGGGGCTCGTTTTGTGACCCCCGTGCATTTATTAGATGTAAAAATGTTATGTCTGTAAAAATATAAATTCCGTACAGGCTTAAAGCCAAACCCTGTGCACGGCATAACCTCTCCCCAAGGCTCCCTCTGTGTACAGGTAACACATAACTGATAGCCTAAAACATATCCAGTGGCTCCGCTTCTCCTCCTCCATTTTGATAGGTATTTTTGACTCTACACTGTATTAGTTTTTATGTTATCCTCCGGCCTAAACACTCTGTATAGGGTATAGAAGATTGTGGGACCATTTGTAGAGTAGTTAAAGGGGTGGCCTATGTCACTCATTGGTGACATATCACTGTTATGTCCCCAGTGTCAGATAGGTGTGGGACCTGCACCACTCCCTACAACAGGGCCCCCCCCCCCCAGGTGAACGAAGGTACACCGCGCAAGCACGACTGCCCTCCATTCTCCTCTGTGAGAGTGCTGAAAATAGTGGCTATTTCCAGAACTCCCATAGAGCTGAATGGAGAGGTAGCCTCGCTGTCCATTTACTTCTACGGGAGCTCCGGAAATGGCTAAGTGCGCAAACTCGGCTCTTTTCAGAAGTGAATGGAGAGCCCGCTGCGCATGTGCGGTGCGATGCATGCTCCTTTACTTTGGGAGCCTCGTTCTAGAGAGAGATGTGGGAGGTGGGATCCGCACCTATCTGACATTGATCCTACCGATATGCCACCCTTTAATGATGTGCCAGCAGGTTCAGCCCCTTAAACCAGGCCTATTGCATACTAATAAAAACGATACTTGGATTAGTTGCGGCCTCCTAGGGAAAACAGAGGTTAATTGCATATGCAAATTAGGGATTCAGTGCACCGAGGGGCAGGCGCTAGCTCCTCAGTGCTCCTCTGCTTTCTGTTTCCCCTCTCTGCCCCTCGGTGCCCTAATTTGGAATTAAACTTTTTTTTTTCCTTAAACATTGCAACAGATATTTGTCCTCGAGGTACAGTTGTAATTAGCAGGATTAACCCTAATAGTTTAATAGGAGATTACTATGCTGAGAAAGCTAATACATATTGCTGGTTTATTCACAAGCACAACATATGATTATAAAGACACCAGTAATATGTCTTAGCTTTCTAAGGATAAAAAAACTTATATTTTCATTATAGTAGGGCTCTAGACTTTTATGGGTTTTCTCCTGGGATTTGAAACTGGGACATTTATATGCTAAGTGCTCATTCACGGTCAGCCGTTCCGTGCACTGGGGAACGCAATTTGCGGTCCCCAATGCGCGGGCAACCTCCGTATGGCCGCCGGGATGAATCCAGACACATTCAACTTGAGTGGTCTGCATTCGTCCGTTCTGCAAAAAGATAGAGCAAGTTCTATCTTTTTGCGGAACGGAAGTACGGAACAGAACCCCACGGAAGCACTCCATATGCTTCCGTAGTGTTCCGTTCCGTGATTCCGGTCCGCATCTCCAGATTTGCGGACCCATTGAAGTGAATGGGTCCGCATCCATAATGCAGAATGCACACGGAACAGTGCCCGTGTATTGCAGATCCTCAAATGTGATCTGCAATACAGCAACGGGCAGCACACGTTCGTGTGCATGGGCCCTAAGGCCGACCATTTGCCTCCAGGCTACAGCCTTATTATAGCCTTAGAAAGCTAATACATACAACTGGCGGTAATTTATAATCATTTATTGTGCCTGTAAATAAACCAGTAATATGTATTAGCTTTTTGAGTATAGAAAACCTCTATTCTCAACATGGTAAGGCTGTGGTAAGTAGTGTATATGATATGTATATGCTGGGACATAGCTCTGCCCTCAGTATGTTGATGCCTTTCCCTGTCAATCAAGGGGAGGAGGGATTGTGCAGAACACAGGGGATGTTAAAAAAGTTTAAGGATTTAGCCCCTCCCCCTGGTGCACCAACATGCTAATTTGCACATGAATATCTCTGTTTAACATACAGACAAGAGAAAGATCATTTTAATCAGCACGCTGAGCCCTAGCGGGCAGTATGCTTGATTAAATAGCGTTTATTATGCTGACAGAGCCTCTTTAAAGGGCTTCTCTGCTTTTTTCATATTGATGACCTATCCTCAGGATAGGAGTCTTCGATATCAGATAAGTGGGGGCCGACACCCCCGCTGATCAGCTGTTTGAAGAGACCACAGCATTCCTACAAGTGTTTCCCTTCTTGCTGTCAACATCGCAGTGGTGAGCAGGTGTAATGACAACTTCGTAGTCCCCATTCACTTCAATGGGACGGATCCTTCCTGTTCAAGTGAATAGGACGGAGCTGTCCGATAGAAGTGAATGGGGGCGGAGCAGTTGTAATTACACCTGCTCACCACTGCTACTACGACTGCGAGCAGGTAAGCAATGAAGAGAAGCAGCGCTCGTATAAGCACTGCGTTCTTCTCAAACAGTTGATCGGTGGGGGTGCTGGGAGTCGACCTCCCGCTGATCTGCAGATTGTGGATGAATCAGGAAGGAATATAATGTGGCATATACGGTATGTGCGAACATCCCCTAAACTAGCAAGACCTAGAGTTCGGCAGTATAAGGGAGTTGCCTAAACGTACAAGCCATCGCTATGTGATCAGCGGGGGTCTGACACCCGGCACCCCTGCTGATCAGCTGGTTCTACGTTAGCTGCGGCGCCAGAACTACACATCTCCGTCTGGTGTGGAGTGCGCGGAGTTGGTTACTGCAGCACTGCTCCCATTGAAGTGAACGGGAACAGTGCTGCAGTAACCAGCTTTAGTGGAGATACTGCAGAGGAGGTGATAAATGTCCGACTCTCACCAACCAGATAGTGATGTACTATCCTGAGGATAGGCTATCACTTGTAAAGGTTTGGGCAGCCCCTTTAAGAGATTGTTTGTTATTAATGGAACATTTGGGGGGCATGTATCCCTTAGGTTGTAAATTCTCCTTATATCGACATTTCTGAGAGGGGTGCAGTGCACATAGTGAATATTGGACCCCGTGCTGTCCTGAGAATTGTAATTTGTTTGCTATGACAGATCTGTAAAATATCCGCTTGGCAGAGCCGACAACTTTGTATTGGCTCGCGGCGCTGTCATCACTCAGTAGGTCATCTCAGCCGGCTCTTGCCGCAGTTGTTAAGCATTCTGTCCCTCGCTCGAGTACCCCTTGCTCGGTCTCAGCAGGATTGCTTTCTGCTGATAATTAGGTCTCCTGTGAGCTGCACGCCTTCCAAGAATAACATATTCCAGGAAACGGTCACCTAACATATAGGAAATCCGAACCGCTCTGGCACAGCACTATTATTTGGTACCTTTAAACAATATTAAACCGAGTTCCAATAGTAAAAGCTCATTTATCTTTTGGAGCTGTGAACTTTGGCAGTGCTGGAGTTTTTTTTTTTTTTTTCTTTTAATTCTCAAACAAAACCAATAAAAAAAAATGTTGCTTTGCTGTTTCGTTTTGGACCAAACTGAAAATGTTGATTTGCACACAGAGGACTGGCTGGTGAATGCCGGTCCTGTGATCCAGTGGTCCCCAATCCCTCCCAATCAGCTAATCAGATTTGCTGGTTCTGATGTTATGTTTTACACATGGATCTGCAGTAAAGTTTGCTTGTATACGGGCACAATTATACAGCCCGATATTCGGGCAGGAAAAGCGCCAATGGATGATGCCCCATAATTAGTGTTGAGTGAAGTTCTGCGTCCAAAGTTCGGGTTCGTATTATCGAAGAATCCTGTTATGGATTCCAAATTCCGTTATGGTCTGTGGTAGCGGAATCCATAACGGGATTCTTCGATAACCCGAACTTTGGACGCAGAACTTAAAAAAACAAGTTCGCTCAACACTACCCATTATGGGAAACTGAAAACAGAACTTTAGAGATGTTTGCACATTTATTAAAAAAGATGATACTGGTACTTATTGTTTTGTTTTTTGTTTTTTTAAGTTGATGTTAAGCTCTTAAAACCTGTTCCCTCTTCTCCCTCCTTCCCCCTCTTTCCTCCCCTCTTCCCCTTACCCCCCCTCCTTTTTCCCCCGCTTTCCCCCCCCCCTCCATGCCCCCTCCCTGTATCCCACATACACTAAAATCATTGAGTGTTAAGTAGTAGAAACCACCTCGGACATATACACATATGTTTTTGTTAATTGTAATCTTGTATTACATCTTTTTTTTTGAGGTGGACTCAAAATAATTTGTATGTAAGATTTGCACTCTTTAAAATAAACAAATATTAATGGGAAAAAAAAAAAAAAAAAAAAAAAAAAGAACATGAAAATATCACGTGGACATAAGTATTCAGACCCTTTGCCTATGACACTCGACATTTAACTCTCGGGGCCTCCCATGTCTCTTGATTATCTCTGAGATGTTTCCGCACCTTGATTGGGGTCCACCGGTGGTAAATTCAGTGGATTGGACGTGATTTGGGAAGCGCTAACAAACAGTGTACATAGCAGTATCCTACTGGTAGTGTGCACTTGCATTTTGTTGCATATTGCTTGGAGGTGCTGGTTGAATTTTATATCTTGCATGATTTGGAAAGAAACAGCCCTGTCTGTATAAGGCCTCACAGCTGGCAATGCACTTTAGAGCAAAAAGCAAGCCCTGAAGAGGAAAGAACTGCCTGTGGAGCTCGTAGACAGGATTGTGCGAAAGGTGAGTTCTGGAGAAGGGTAGACACATTTCTGCTGCACTGAATGCACAGTGGCCTTCATTATTCATAAATGGAAGAAGTTTGGGACAACCAGGACTGTTCCTGGAGCTGCCTGCCCTCCTTAGGGGAGAAGGCCCTTGGTAAGAGAGGTGACCAAGAACCCAATGCTCACTCTGGATGAGCTCCATAGATCCTGTGTGCAGATGGGAGAAGCTTCCAGAAGGGCAGCCATCACTGCAGCACTCCGCCAATCTGGGCTCTATAGCAGCGGCCAGAAAGAAGCCTCTCCTTAGTAAAAACCCATGACCGTTTGCAAAAAAGCACCTAAAGGACTCTGAAACTGTGAGAAACAAGCTTCTCTGGTCTAAAGAAACTTGAAACTTGATTGAACTTTTTGGCCTCATTTTGAAGCATCGTGTCTGGAGAAAGCCAGGCATTGCCCATCACCTTTCTAATTCCAAGCCTACATTGAAGCATGGAAAAAGAGTCATGCTGTGGGTTTTTTTTTCAGCGGCTGGGACAGGAAGACTGGTCAGAGTTAAAGGGGTCATCAGTATCTGGTGGGGTCCAACACCCGGGACCCCTAGTGATCAGCTGTTTGAAAAGGCTGCTGTGTTTGCAGTAGCGCCACAGCCTTCTCTCAACTTTTCTTAGGGCAGTGACGACATGTTCATTTGTCACTTGGCCTAGGACAGGCATGTCCAAACTGCGGCCCTCTAGCTGTTGCAAAACTACAACTCCCAGCATGCCTGGATAGCCTACAGCTATTACGGCTTGCTGGGAGTTGTAGTTTTGCAACAGCTGGAGGGCCGCAGTTTGGACATGCCTGGCCTAGGAGTACTCAGCACCATTAAAGTCAATAGGGCTGAGCGCGGTACCAAGTATAGCCACTATACAATGTATGGCGCTGTGAGAAGGCCTCTGTTCTTACAGGAGTGCCGCTGCCTTCTGCAATAGCTAATCGGCGGGGTCCCGGGTCTCGGACCCTCACCAATCAGATACTGATGACGTATCAGGGGGCGATAAGTAACCGGGAGATAATCTTGCCCCACTGTATATCCGCAGGGGTAAAGGGGTTGTCCGGTTTTATACAACTCTTGGGATCCACCTGTAACTAAGAACTAGTAAGTTCCTACCTGACAGATTCCGCTACTGGTTGAGCTCTATTTACCCGGCTACAGAGAGGACGTGGACAACACATGACCGGCCAGTGATTGACTTCAGTGGTCACGTTTTGTTGACGTTACCACTGCAGCAGGTTAGATAGAGCCCAGCCAGGAGCGGGATCTGTCACGCAGGTACTTACCAGTTCTCCATTACAGGTGGATCCTGAGAGTTGTCAGGTTTCCTCCAAAAACAGGACAAGCCCTTGCTAACTTCTTCCTTTTTCGGCTATTGATAGTAGCCATTGATCAGTCTTTTTGTAGAGGGTGGAGGCTCCAGCTGCAGCCAGTTCTCTTACTGCCAAGCACACCGAGGGGATTTCTTTATATCTTCCTCACTTTTAATTGTATTATAAGGCAAAATAGTATCCAAGGAAAGGAGATTACAGGAAGAATTGCTGGGATATTTATAATTTTTGTTCATATTTTTTTGTGCATTTTCTATGTTTAATGTTCCTTTGAAGTCTTCACAAACCGTCTCCTTCATATTAGGTAAGACATTGAAACACGGCAAGTCTTTTTGAAGGCAGCCGGGATTTGAGCCGCCATCAGTTGCTTTTTCTAGCATTGTAGTCATTCCTGAATATGCACATAGATGTAGATGACAGATAAGGACCCTCGCGCCTGCCCCGGCTGCATAGTTTCCTTACTTACTCTAACACCGTAGATCCTACTTGATCTTGGGCTTGATTCTCTTCTGCCTGAACCTCATGGTTCTATGTGACTTTCCAGCATATTCTTAGGTCTTTACCTTATTTTTCCTCTCACCGTTACTTTTATTTCTCCACGGACTTACGACGGTTGACAGTAGGCAAAAAGCAACAAAATCTCATTCAGAATCGCATTGTATTGTTTTGCCCCCGTGACTAATAATTTGCATGCTCGATCTTGTCCCAAAGCTTCATGGCAAGAAAAAGACCTTTCCGTTCTCCTGCTTCCCTAACTGAGCGGAACGGAGCCTAAAGGCCCCATAGACTATCCGAATCCGTCCTTTCCACTCTCCTGCTCCTAAACGGTGCAGGAGAACGGAAAGGCTGAACGGTGATGTGAACGAAGCCTTAAAGGGGTCATATAAAACTAAAACATAATCATGTTTCCATAAAACAATAACACATACTATTTATTATTAGTATTTACTAGTATTTACTAATAAATACTGCTACTAATAATAATACTAATAGTAAAGTATTTCCATTGTGGGCTCCATCTCCCCTTTCTGACCTCCAGTCAAGTGACCACAATGATCCAGAGTTACACACATGCGGTTTGCCGCTCCGTCTGACGATCATCTGACTTGCACCCCCATAGGGTACGTTAACATATGCATTTGCAAAACAATCAGGCTGTTTCGGATAATTCCATGCATGCCCGGACCTCTTTGGCGATAAAGGGATCCGGAGGGGGTCTGGCTGCTTTTCAGCAAAGTGACGGTTTTCGGCCGGACTAAAAGTTGTGCATGCATGGGTTTTCGTACAGCGGAAGCCCAGCATATATTCCGGAAAGCAGCCGGGTCCCATTATAGTTAATGGGGTGCAGTGGTGCACAGCATTATCCAGCTAGGCCGGATTCCGTAAACTCAGCCTGCCGTATTTGCAAAAACATGTGAATGTAGCATTAGACGGAGCGTGCCTGTCCTTTGAGGTCAGCTAAGCACCAGTGCACAGACAATAGCATGTGACCTCCTAGAAGCCCCGCCCCCTTAGATTGGTCATATCGTCGCTCTGACCAGGTGCCCGCTAGTTTTATTCACAGAGGGCTTCTGCACTACTGTCAGCATGTCTTAAGTGATTTAGACAGAGCCACTTGAGACACATGGACAGCAGTAACCTCTGTGTGCCTACGCTGCTGAAACCAACAGGCACTTGCTCCGAGCGATGATCTGATCCATCTGAGGGGGGCGGGGCTACAAGTGGAGGAAGTCAGATTTTCAGCAGAAAACGCGCAATGCTGCATGTGTAATTGTTTTATGGGAACATAATCATGTTTTATATGACCGCACAACCCTTTTAAGGTGGAGTTACAGATCTCTACTTAGGCGGGCCATACACAGGAGATACCTGCCAGCCAAACACTTGGGGAGAGTGGGGAAAAATGGGTGGATGGTTTTTTGGAAATTATTTTTTTAAGTCCTGTACTGTGCTTCCTGCCCTGACCTTTTAACCTTCTCCTCGTTTGGACAGGGCAGACAGTCTCAGCTCTCTCAGTCAGACCATCACTTTGGCCGGAGAGACCCCTTGGTAGTGACTTTAATAGAGCATCACACATAACACTGATAGGTGCAGTGCTCTTTTGTGGACATCTTTATCTAGACCTATCAAGAGAGCTGTGCGCATAGAGCTGTAATACTGTTACCACAGCACCCACTATTATAATGAAGATCACCCTCCAGATAACATCTTCTCTTCATAGAAGCAGTAAACCTTATCTAGAGTGTCTGTCTATACAGGGATCTTATCATTTGTGTTGACTTCTACAGAAGGACATCTTGGATTTAATTTTCAATGGCTTAGTAAAGCCGGCCTGAAAAAGAAAAAAATATATTTTATGTGAATAATGAGTTTAGAAAAATACCACTTTTGTGATGGAACTGTCCCTTTAGTGATTGTGTCCCTCTGTAGTGCAAATCAGCTCTCGTTGCTTGATGACAGCCAGAGCTGTAGTGTAAAGCATGGAGGAGGGACAGAGAAGCAGCCTGAGCCCATGATAAGACAAGAGGTGGATTTTAGACAAAACTAAAACTGCAATTAGACATTGTAGAAGAACTGGAGTTACTGATTACACGCCCTAGCGTGCGGGCACACGGTCAGGTCCTGATGCAGTTTTGGAAGCCAAATCCAGAGGAAGTTCAGAAATGAGGAGAGGTAGTATCTCTCCTTTATACTTTCTATCCTTTTATGATCCACTTCTGATTTTGTTTTCCAAAACTGACTGTGTGGCCGTACCCTTACAGGTTTTAATTGGTCAGCATCCGATGCTTTACGCTTTTGAGAAATAAGTTTAAAGCGTACCTAACCTTTAAAAAAAACACAGCTCGGCATTAATCAATAGTACAGTGCATGACAAATGACGCCATTTCTGGCCACTTTATCACTTCTATACCATTTTTAGCAGAACTCCTCTGTACATGCTGAACTTCTTCTAGTTTGCAGATCTCTGACATGGTGAGTGGAGACTAGCTCCCATCCCAAAAGTAGAGGAGAAGCTGCTTCTGATGCTGGGGAGCTAAACAGCTGATAACATGAGAACAAGACATTTCTCTCAGATAAAACATATTACAAAGTTTTGTGTGGTCGCCTGTACTATTTGATATCTGTAAAGTTGTATGAAAGTACAGTGACTTTTTAAAGGGAATCTGTCATCAGGTTTTTTTTTTCTCTCATATCAGACCATTCATAGTGGCTGGCTGGGCTCGAATAGTCTATTAAAATGGTACCTTTGTTATGTCAATCCATTGCTTCATTCTGTAGAAAAAGGAGTTTGTTCGAATATGCTAATGAGACGTTCGGAGCACCAAGGGTGGGCTCTAGCCCTATGTGCATTATCAGACCCACCCTGTGTCCTGCTGTCATTTGGCCCCGTAATCTCGTGCCTTTGCCATGTTCTGTTTCGCCGCACAGGTCTGATTCTGGTTCCTGCTGAGGAGAGGAGAAATGTACCGTTATTAAGTGCTGAAATTGTGGAGCATGAGACAGGTGCGAGATTACGGGACCATCCGAGGACAACATTCAAACACCTGGTCCTGTCAGTCACTTAAAGGGATTCTCCAGGAAATAAGAAAATAAAAATATTCAAATATCACTTTATTATAAATATATTCTCAAATACCTTTAATTTATAATGGCTTGTTTTGTCTGGGTAGAAATCATCAGGGGAAACAAAATGGCCGCTGCCCCATTAGTTCACACAAAACCTGTCCTGATCACACATGAGTATAAGTTAGTGCACAACACTGAGGTAAAGAGCGGCCTCATCCTCCTCTCCACTTGTCAGGGATTATAATCCTGAATACAGATGATAAGAACTTTAGCTGAATCTCTGGGGAATTTAGTTCATGAGGAGACATGAAGTACAGAGAGGACAGACAGGACAGACTGTGGTAATAGAGACTGTAAACAAGTGCTGCTGCTCATTACCACACCTCACCCCCCTCTCATGTCTCCTCATCATCTCCATTCCCACAGAAATTCACCTGTATTCAGGATCATGATTCCTGTCAAGTAGAGCAGAGAGGAGGATGAGGCAGCACTATTGTGGTGAAGTAACTGGACCTGCTGTGTGATTAGGACAGGTTTTGTGTGTACTGATAGGATGGCGGCCATTTTATTTCTCCTAATGATTGCTCCTTAGACAAAACAAGCCATTCTAAGTAATGAAAGGTATTTGTGAATACATTTATTATAAAATAATATTTAAGTATTTTCATTTTTTTAATTCCTGGAGAACCCCTTTAAGGAAAGGAGGAACTTCATGGACACAGAGAGGGGCATATAGTGCACGGAGGGGCTATGGCCCGCCCTTGGTGCTCTGAACAGTTCATTAGCATATTTGAACAAACGCAGCAATGGATTAACATAACAAAGGTACTGCTTTACAGACTATTCAAGCTAAACCAGCCACTGTGGATGGTCTGATATGCCAAAACCTGCTGAAGGACTCCCTCATGTCAGTCATCCCTCCATCATCGCCGACCACTGTGTAGGGGGACGTTCTGTATGTGATATGAGCAGAGGTTTCCTTACTGATTGTCTTCATTTATATCTTTTCTGGACAGTTTGGATAGTACATGAACAAGTGATGATTGCTGCCCTGGATTGTGGCCGTGATGACATTGCGATGGTAAGTAATGTAGGATATACCTTCATGTGCCCTCACGTATTGTCCCAGACAGTATGTTAAAGGGTAATCTCCACTTATAATGTTGTAGCGCATCACTAGTAGGACCATTGAGGGTTGGGTCTCTGGGACCCCTGACAATCCAGAGAAGGTTTTTCTTCCTTTTTTCCGAACAAACTCAGGTTAATTAATATATACAAAATTCTACCATAAAATTAAAACCACCTGCCATATATTGCATAGCTCCCTCTTGTGTCTCCAAAACAACTGTGACCCGTCAAAGCACGGACTCCACAAGACCCTGAAGGTGTCCAGTGGTAAATGGGTCCAAGAGGTAAGCAGCAGATCCCTGAAGTCCTGTAAGATGTGATGTGCGGCCTCGTGGATCAAACTTGCTCTGAGCAATATGGAGGCCAAGTCAACACCTTGAACTCTTTGTCATGTTCTTCAAACCATTGCAGAACATTTTTTGCAGTATGGCAGGAGCATTGTCCTGCCACTGTCCTTAGGGAATGCTGCTGCCATGAGGGGGGTACTTGTCTGTAAAATGTTTAGTTAGGTGGTGCGTGCCAAAGTGTAATGCACGAACGTTAGGACCCAAGACATTGTCCAGAGCATCACACTGCCTCCATCGGCTTGTCTTCTTCCCGTAGTGCATCCTGGTGCCGTTTCTTCCCAAGGTAAGTCGGACACATGCACGCGTCTGCCCACATGGTGTACAAGAGAATATGATTCATCAGACTAGGCCACCTACTTCCAGGGCTTTATTTCTGACTCTCACATGCCCGTTGTTGGCTCTTTTCCTGGTGGACACTTGTCAGCATGGTACCCTGACTGGTTTTCAGCTATGCAGCCCACTGTGCAGCAAGCCCCGTGTCTTCTAACACCTTTCTATCTTGGCTAGCTGGACCGTTTTCAGCAGTCCTTCTTTAGGATGGAACCCGATGGACTTACCTTCGCTCCTTACGGGCCTCAGCGAGCCTTGGTCATCTATCACCCTGCAACTGGTTTCCTGGTTGTCCTCCCTTGGACCACTGGTTGTAGGTACTTACCAATACGTAGAAAAAAATATGTCAATCTGGTTGGCACTCAATCAATTGGATTCATGTGGGTACAGACATTCATCAACAAATATTCCCAAAGCAATGTGATACCATAAAAAAGAATAAAAACTTTATACAGTAACAATCCACAAATAGTTTCACTCTCTCATTTCTGCTTTGAACCTTGATTGCATGTTGCCCCATATAAGAGACATCTTGGAATACAGGTTTATGGTTGGAATTTGAGAAATAAGAAACACTTGAACACCAGATTGGAGAGGAAAATTAAGGGGGCTGTTTTGACGTTGAATGTGAACACACCTTTATATCTCAATAGTAAAGAAAAACGCATACAGGTGACAATTAAAAATCGAATCCTAGCTCCCTGTAGGACATGACTTGACCATATCTTCTGCTGGTGGTTAGTTTAATCCCAGTGAGGTCCTGTTGTCTTTCAATATCTAGATGGGGAGCTAAGTATCGATTTTTTTTTTTTTTTTTTTGTATCTAATTCTTTGGCATCTGATAACCAACACTCTATCTACCCTCTGATGATCCTTTTTTAGGTGAAACGCGTCGGGGTCTTTTCGGCATCTAATCATCTTTAGTATACCGATCACTTGTAATATATACATGTTTGCATCTAACCACTCACATATTATATTTATTTCTTTCCCTCTACCGCAGGGTTTTTAACAGGGATGTTCTAGAATTGGGTACGGGGACAGGGAACCTCCACCACCAGGGGGCAACCCTGAGCTGAGGGAAGGTTAGGGCATCGCAGGGATAGTATATCCTTGAGTTCCCCTAAATCTCCCTCCTTTCCCATACCTACTTTATCCTATTATCGCCCCTTTTCTGGGGTTCATCACTTGATAAGTTTAGTATTAGACTAATAGGTACTTTCGTACCAATACCCTTTGATATTGATAATAAAGGTTCATTTTAAAAGTCACGTTTTTTCTTTTTGATAAGAAGTCCCTGACGTGATTCAGTTGAATTGTCTAAATCTTCTGCTGGTGTGATATACTTATCGAACCAGAAAGCCGGTGAGTGGAGTGGGTTGTAGAAGGTTTGCTTGTCACGTAGTATATAGTTACGGATTATTTTTAATGACACGTATTCAGCTTGATGGATATATAAATTCAGCCTCAGAGATCTATGTGCTCAGCCCTGTATAGGGGATGTTTTTATCGATGTTTTTACACTGCCGGTGTATGGTTTGATACTATTTCCCATATTCTGGAAAATTAGGAACAAATAGTGATACGGTATTGAATGGAATAACCCTAAACGTAAAACAGATTTTTTTTGATAACTTGACAACTAAAAACCAGTTGAAAAAATGAGGGTTGCGTTTTTTGAAAGTGTGAACACACCCCTAAATCGAAATAGAAAAGAATAAAAACCAGAAATGAGAGAGTGAAACTATTTGTGGATTGTTACTGTATAAAGTTTTTATTCTTTTTTATGGTATCACATTGCTTTGGGAATATTTGTTGATGAATGTCTGTACCCACATGAATCCAATTGATTGAGTGCCAACCAGATTGACATATTTTTTCTGATTTTTCTCAGACTGGGTGAGTCTCGTTGGTTAGAGCACCTGGTTCTGTTCGGACAGGCAGGAGAGCCACCTAATAATAAATATTAAGCACTCCCCCAATACGTACCAAAATCACCCCAAAACATCTGTCATTTTGGAGATGCTTTGACCCAGTTGTGTAGACATCACGATGTTTCCCGTGTTAAAAGGTTTTTCCGGGTTCAGAGCTGAACCCAGACATTTCCCCTTTTTCACCAAGGCATGACCTGCGCAGGGCAAGGGCTGTTTGTTTATATTGTTTTTTTTACACTGCTAGGTTTGCCCTCCCATTAGTGGCGGTGATGTCACTGGGCTCACTGCTAGGTGGAAGCCTCCGCCTAGCAGAGACCTGGTACGTCACTGGATCTAATGAAAAAGCCTGGGTTCAGAGGGGCTATCTGGGGATGTCGGGGTTCTGAGCTGCGCCCCTTTAAAGTCGCTCAGCCCATTTTTCCATGTTTCAGGGACCAATTTGTGCACAGGTGACACATTTAAGTTTCCGGACAACCGGAATACATACCTGGTGAGATGGCGCCAAACAGGGAAGCCTGCTGAGCATGACCTGACCTACTAGACAGTACAAACACCAAAACACTGATGATTACTGTAGAAAGCGCCAGATACGTAAAAGCAGAATAAAACCCTTTCAGACACAAGCAGTGCTTGTTATGATACTGTGCTGCGTAGTTCACTAGGCTGCCCCGAGTACAGAATATAAGGTTTTTATTTTTAATAGTGCAAAAAAATCTAGTGTATCATATTTAAGCGGTGTTGACAAATCACTTTTCGGTTGAATGATTTTGCCCCCTCAGTAATTATTTTTTGTTGCGCTGCATTCAGTGTCCTGTTTTTAATCTCTTTCCAGCACTGCCGTATTTTTCTGGTTTTCGGCTCGCTCCGAGCCCGATCCTTTGAAATGCGGCTGCAGTGGAGATTTTCACACTGCGCATCAGTCTGGCAGTAAAACATTGCTGCACATGTTCTCAGCCGTGTTCCTCGCTCCTTCGGCCCACGCCGCGCTGTGTTTAAGTTTGTGCGGTTATGTCATGCATATTTATCATATTTTTTCATCACCGTACACTGTTTTCTGTTCTCAGTCCAAGAATGTCCCAGATTTGTTTTACTTAAAAACTTTCCAAAACGGTTCCAAGTTGTTGCAGATGAAGAACATTTTCAGCAATCTCAAGTGTCAACAGAAATGCAGGAGCCCGATTCAAAAGGGCCTGCAGTCTGCCACCAGTGCCCGATAGTCCGGAAGGCTCTGAAAGTCCCAAACTGCCCGATAGCCTGGAATTAGGCTTTATATGTTTTATAGGGAGCTGCCGAGAACTGGCTGACACACATTGTGCTAATTTAACAGAGGTTCACTTATTTTTCTTCCTGCGCCATAGATGTGAGCGGTACAACGGTTTGTGTGTTGTTAGTTTATTTAAGAGATTTCTGAGATTTTTTTAACTGATCGGTGGGGGTCTGACACCTGGGACCCCCGCCCATCAGTTTACAAATCTCTTAAAACCTTTTAAAATAAACTAACAACACACTCACAGTTGTACCGCTCACATCCATAGCGCAGGAAGAAAAATAAGCGAACCTTTGTGTTAATGACTTCGCCAACAGTTCTTTCAATTCTTATATTTTGGGCGCTTTTACACGAGTGTATTTGCAGTGCGTATATAGTCCAAATTTTATGTCCCGGAATCCGCTGCTAATGTTAATGAATAGGGCTATTCACATGGGCGTATAATTTCCGTCAGTATTTGAAATCCGCAGCGAGTTTTGTTTCCAACTACGCACATTACAGACGGAGCAGTGCATAAATAATGAAGGAAGGAAGAAATACGCATGGAAATCCTGGAGCAATCCTGATGACAATACTGATGGTATATCGTCAGGAATCCTGAGACAGAATACTGACGGATCTCAATACGCTCGCCTGAAAGCGGCCTTTCTCTAAATTATACCTCTTAACCCTAAACAGTAACAAAGGTTATTAGATACTTTAGAAGGGAGTCTGTCAGCAGTTTTGGCCGCGCAGAATTTTTGGCAACACGGGGCGATGGAGAGCAGGGCATGTAACCCTTTTGTGGAGAATTTCCTTTCAGGAGCAGGGTGACTATGAACCTTTCTTCTGCCATATTCTGCTCCTGCAAGTGTACAGGGTGGGGCTTCACTGTAAAGTGCTCTCTGCAGTGAGCTGCTTCATAGCCCATCTGCTCTGAGTATAGCATCCAATCAGAAGACCATCGGTCACTCAGAGGGGAGGGGCTGTGCAGAAACGTAATGCAGCGAGCTCACAGTGGAGCCCCGCCTCCTGGACACTGGCAGGAGAAGAACCTGGCAGAGTAAAGATTCATATTCAACTACTCCTGATAATATCAGCTGCACAACATGTATGTTAGCACTGCTCTCTCCAGCCCCTACCTACTACTCTCAGCAGTCTAAAGCCTCAATCACACGTCAGTGTTTTATGGATGTGTGCTGTACGTGTTCTCCGCAGACCGCACACGTCCCCATTTATTTTAATGTGTGTATTTGGACATCAGTGTTTTAGCGGAGTCCGTGGGTCAGTGTTTTTAGCACAGATACATGCTCTATCACGGATCCATCACGTCCATTATAGTCTATGGCTCCGTGAAAACCACGGATGCCATTCGTGTTGCATCCGTGTTTCGCGGATCGTTAGGAAGAGATACTTAGAAAATCATTTTTCAGCTGTTCAGTGTCAGTGAAACACGGATGCAACACGGACAGCAAAAAAACGGACACATGGATCCTTCACGGATCCTTCATGGACAGCTTCACGGATGCATCACTGACCACCTGCTCACGGATTTGAGCACGGACGTGTGAATGAGGCCAAACCTGCTGACAGACGACCTTTAAAAAAAAAGGAGTTCTGCTTTTAATGCTCGCCATTAATCGGTCCTCACTCTGCTTGTTTGAAGTCTTGTCTGCAAGAACTAAGAAGACAGTTTCCTGGCAGCCACAGGGTGAAGAAACTCACTGGCATGAGATTCGAGGCCATGGAGAGGTAATCTAATCGATGGCATGTCCGGTGTGTTGCAGATGTCGGCTCTTCTCTTTGTTTCTTCCTTGTAGATGCAGCTTGGTGTTTTCATTGCTGCTTTATGTCTTTGGATCACTCGATGAAATGGATGCATTGATAATGATTTTTGCATGTACGGCAGCAGTTTTGGCAGTGGTCGAAGGCCGTGACCTACATTCAGACTGCACGCTGTACGTACAGAAGGGTAACGCACCTTGTTGTAACAGTATCAGCCATTACGACTCATTTAGACGAGCGATGCTCACGTCCGGGTGCTGGCTGAGTGCGGAGCAGACCGCACAGAGACTGAACCCATTATAGTCGATCAGCCAGGTCACATTTGCAATTTTCTGCATGACCTAGAAAATTGTAGCATGCACCATTTAGGTCTGATTTTCCTGCAAGACTTACCCACTCTAGTGATAGGGTGTGTGTGAAAAACGGATTGCGCAGGGCTGTTTTTTTTTATTTTTATTCTGGCCGGTATACACAGATTTGTCGGAGCTTGCTTTTCTGAATGAGCCCGTGTTTAGACCTGAGCGTTCTTGAAACGCGCGTTTTACGCGCGTTTTTGCAAATAGGAAACACGCGTCGTACGCGCGTTCTTGTGATTGACTACTGTGGTGTCAATCACAATACGCGCGACAAACGCCCCAAAAAAAGCTCAAGTACTTGTTTATGCGTAGGGCGTTTTACAGCGCATTCGAACGCGCTGTAAAACGCGAAAATGTGAACCAGTCCCATAGGGAAGCATTGGTTTGCATGTGTTGAGCGTTTTACAGCGCGTTCGAGCACGCTGTAAAACGCGCAAGTGTGAACTTAGGGTTAGGAAACCTGTCTCCAGGAAACCACAGTGTAATCTGCAGGCAGCAGGATACAGAGCCGGAGGAGCTGAGCAGATTGATATAGAGTTTTATGGGAAAATATTCAGGCAAGGGCTCATGCACACGACCGTATTTTGTCTCCTTGTCCATTCCGTTTTTTTTTTGCTGATAGGATGCGCACACAGTCATTTCAATGGGTCCGCAAAAAATGCTGACAGCACACCATGTGTTGTCCGCATCAGTATGTCCATTCCGTAGCCCCCGCAAAAAAAATAGAGCGTGTCCAATTTTTTTCTAGTTTGCGGATAAGGATAGGCGTTATTACAATGGATCCTCAAAAAGAAACGGATGCCATAGGGACGTCATCCGTTTTTTTGGGCGGATCCGCAATTTGCGTACCGCAAAACGCATACGGTTATGTGCATGAGGCCTAAACCTGTAATTTAGACGTTTATATCCCAAATCATTCTGGGCGTTGAGGTCAAGGAGGCGGTCCTGTCAGTGATTGACAGCTATCTTTGTATACACACTCGTAGAGGGGAGTCTGTCAGTCACTTGACCTTGACGCCCAGAATGATCAGGGATGAATGTGTATAAAATACAAGTTATACTGAACCACTAAACCATATACGAATCTGCTCAGCTCCTCCTGCTCTATAACCTGCCGCCTTCAGCTCACCATTGTCAGCGTGACCAGCTTCCTTTTAAACCCCCACCGATCATAGAGCATTAACATATCCTGTAGCAACATATTATGAGATGGGAACCTCCCATAGAGTACTGTAAAGCCCATCTGTCAGCAGATTTGTCCCTATGACACTGGCTGACCTGTTACATGAGCACTTGGCAGCTGAAGGCATCTGTGTTGGTCCCATGTTCATATGTGCCCGCATTGCTGAGAAAAATGATGTTTTAATATATGCAAATGAGCCTCTAGGAGCAACGGGGGCGTTACCGTTACACCTAGAGGCTCTGCTCTCTCTGCAACTGCCGCATCCTCTGCTCTTTGATTGACAGGGCCAGGAGTGACGAGTAGTGTTGAGCGAACTTCTGTTCGGCGTACAAGGTTCAGGTTATCTAAGAATTCCGTTATGGATTCTGTTACCACGGATGATACGTGGTAGCGGAATCCATAACGGAATTCTTAGATAACCCGAACCTTGTACGCCAAACTTGAAAACAGAAGTTTGCGCAACACTAGTGATGAGGTTTTCAATGCCTGGCCCTGTCAATTAGGCCTCGTTCACTCTTCCGTGTTTTGTCAGTGATTTCCATCAGTGATTTGTGCTCTGAAGCCTACACAGAGATAAGGCATAAGGGAAAGATCTGCACTCTTTCTGCAGTTTTGACCCACACCTGGTTTCGGCTCACAAATCACTGACCAAACACTGAAGTGTGAACGAGGCCTTAAAGTGGAGAGTGTGAAACTTCAGTGGAGCTCTTCAGATGGTGTTAGAGAACCGCCACTGGGCTACTAATCTCGGATACATACGGTAAGTGTTAGCGATTGATTAACTTGAATATGTATTTTCGGGCCCCTTTTTGTTTTCTCTTATATGTTTAGCACCATTCGCCAGTCACCCGCAGTGTGTGTGTGTTTATAGTACAGTTTATTGCAATGATATAGAAAGCAGATATGTTGGGTTTATTTTATTTTGTATGCTGCATATTAAACAAGATATATTTCGTGAAAAAATCTTTTTATTAATTTTATTTTGCTTTTCATTTTCTCTATGCTTTTATTAGCCTGTTGTGTACTGTTATGCCTATGAGTGGTAAGAGGAATCTGTTTTTAGGCCAGATTTTGACTCCTTGGCAGCCACCAGTAAGTAGAGCAGCGCCGTCCTAAATGAGTATTGCAGGATTTTAATATTGCTGGGTCATCTTCAGGATAGGCCATCAGTATCTGATCGGTGGGGATCTGACGGCAGCAGCGCTGCAGTAACCAGCTCTGACAACTACACAATGGACGGAGCTACTCTGGAACAGCTGATCGGTGGGGGTCGGGTGTTGGATCCCCACCATATTAATATCCTGGAATACCCCTTTAGGTCCTTTTTATACAGGCTGACGACCAGCCGAGCTATTCCGCTCCCTGCCCCCGTGTAAACAGGGCAGCCATCAGCCGACCAACAAGCAAATGCTCTTCCATGCAGTCAAAAAAACCAATGCTCGTTGTAGGAAGAAAATCATCTCGTAAAATCGTCTCTTAGGGTCCATTCACACGTTTGTGATGTGTTGCGGATCCGCAACACACCCGGCCGGCACCCCCATAGAGCAGCCTGTTTTTGTCCACAGCTGCGGACAAGAATAGGACATGTTCTATTTTTTTCCGGAGCCGCAGACCGGATGTTCGGCGGCGCCCTCCGGAAATGCGGAGACCACACTGTGTGCTCTCCGCATCCATTCCGTCCCCATTCAGAATGAATGGGTCTGCACCCGTCCCACATAATTGCGGAACGGCGGACACTGAATGCGGACGTCTGAATGGAGCCTTAGTTGGACCCATGGATCATGTCACTGGGCCTACCAGTCTGACATCGTAGGGAGGTCGTCCCTTTTAATCAGATCCTCAATTATCAATAACTGATTGACTAAACCCCCAGGAGACCATGGCATTAACAAAGATTACATTCCCACCCTGTGGCGTGTGCGTACCCTCTAATTCAGCAGGAAGTTTAAAGGGGTTATCCCATGATTAATGTAAAAAATGAAAATCATACATAATCTAGTACACGATAGAACCAGCCCTGTGCCTCACATGGATCCAGAGATCTCCCCAGTCATTGCTCCGCAGCTTAGGGGGTGTGTCCTTTCTCAGAAGGCATATCCTGTCTGCCGCAGCTAGGGGCAGTTGAAGGATGGAACTGAGCATGTGCTACCATCTCAGAGAGCAGGACAGAGAAATTTAGAAATAAAGCATACAGCAGGTGGCGCTGTGCCGATAGATTACAGCGAATAAATGTTTAATCACATGCAATTACAAAAGTCTTCACATCCATGGGCTGGTTTGAAAACTGTAGAATATTATTCGTGGGGCAACCCCTTTAAGAACTGTTTCCTCCAAAATGAAAATGAAGACTAGTGATAGGTGCTCGAGCCGTCCTCTTCTACCAGTCCTGAAGCGGGCCCTGTCCTAAGGAGTCCCCTCTGCAAACCCACCCTTCTAGGTTTGCATGACTGTCCCCTGAGCGCTCTCCGTTGCCGCCGTCCTCCTGCAGATATTGCGGATCCGCCGGTGCTTTGTTCTCTGCCTTGATCTGGAGAAGGCCGGTGCTGACGGAGAGCAGCCAGGCGGATATCAGTCCCGCTTGGAAGGGAACTGCTCGGCACATAGACTTGGCCTGGTTTGGATCTGTCAGCCCTGAGCACCTTACAAGAATCCCAATTTACATGGAAACACGAGCTGTTTAGGAGTGTTTTTCTGGGGAGCTGAATATATCTTTTTTTACGCTGACGCGCTGGCTCGTTTCTCTCTCTGTGTATGTTTTCTGGAACTCATTTTCCATAAGCGGTTTTCACTTTCCTTTTTGGAACAGGTATGATGATGCTCTCCAGATATACGACAGGATATTACAAGAAGACCCAACCAACACAGTAAGTCAAATATTGTGACTGCTATAGGTAATTTGAGAGAGGCCGGCTGAGTGCATACTCTTGGCTAACAAAATATTGCTTCAAATCGTTCTCGCTCTCCCACAGGGAAATATATTTCTTTTAATTATTTTTCTTATTAACTTGGACATATTGTTTTGCTTGCACTCAAAATACCAGAAAAGCACAGAAATTAATAATATAATAGCTCGTCTTCCTAGAAAGACAGGCTTTGGCAAAACCTTATTGTTGTAAGTTAAATTGCGGAGGGTCCTGGTCTCTAAATAGATCGCAGCGTGAGTGAGTGCTAAGGCCGGCTTTAGGTTTAATTCAAATTTAATATTGAGGCTTACAAAACACAGTGACTTCACGTAGTCAGACCTCCCAGAATGAAGTCAGTCATTAGGAGACTGACCCGTCCTCCTAAGGACATGTACTGGATGCACCAGAAGTGGCCATTTTGACAATGCAACACTCCACTGCCTCGTCCTTCTCGGCGTCACATCTGGCAATGCTAATGTAAAGCCCCTTACGGCACTCTAAGGTAACATAATATGCATGACGTAGATGCTCCATGACAGAATGATCCCGCTGGTACCGGAGCACTGACTGCCTTTACAACACGTTGGCACCCAACAATCACAAGACAGGGTGCCAGAGGGATCAGCAACCTTCGGCACAGCAACGACGACTCCCAGCATGCAAACATGCTCTGCGGTTCTTCCAACTCCAATGGAAGTGAATGGAGCATTCTGGGAGTTGTAGTTTTAGAACACCAGGAGTAGCGGAGGTTGCCGATCCCTGACCTACATGCTAAAGTCACTATTGATCACAGCAGGGGTTAAGACAGTACCGCTGTCCTCCAGGGGCTTCTCTGTGACACCTGCGGCATAGTCAAAGGGCAGTCACTGGGCTCCGGAGCAACACGCAGCATGGTGCTGAATACTTAAAGGGGTTGTCCAAGTTATTTATGCTGATGGATAGGTCATCAATATCAGATCAGCGGGGGGTCCCCCGCCATTCAGCTGGTCGAAGAGAAGACGTGCTCTGTGCCTGCGCTGCCTTCTCTTCATTGTTTACCTGCTCACCGTTGCAACAGCAATGACTGGCTCCTATTCATGTGTATAGGAATGAGACGTGCCATTGGAGTGAAAGGGACGGCTTCTTGTAGTTACACCTGCTCACCACTGCTGCTGCGAAGGCGAGCAGGTAAACAATAAAAAGAAGGCAGCGCTGGCACGGCGCACCCCTTCTCCTCAAACAGCCGATCGGCCGGGGTGCCAAGTGTCGGACCCCCGCCGATCTGATATTGATGACCTATCCATCAGTATAAATAACTTGGACAACCCCTTTAACTATTCAGCACCATGCTGAGTGGTGCTCCGGAGCCCAGTGACTGGACAACTTGGACATCACCTTTAACTATTCAGCACCATGCTGCGAGGTTTTAGGAGCTCAGTGACTGGACAACTTGGACATCCCCTTTAACTATTCCGCACCATGCTGCGAGGTTTTAGGAGCCTACTGCTTCAATGTAATATTGTCATTCTGTGGTGGACAAAAGTAAAAAAAAAATTTTAACAGTGGCAATAAAATACATATAGATTGCACTGCTGCAGTTATATCAATTTGGTGGGTTTTCTCCCAAAGTAAACGTACCCAAAAATGGTACCAATAACTACAATTCATCTGTCAAAAAACAAGCCCTCATGGAGCGTCCTGGATGGAAAACTGAAAGTCTGAAAGCAGCAATGCAAGAATGAAAATCCTCCATGAAACTACAGTTCATTTTTTTAAATTACATATTAACATGTGTTTGAATATTCTATGTATTTTTTTAATAAGTGGATGGTTTTCTGGGTATAATATTTTATATAGTTTACAACCTGTCCCGGCCTTTTACTATCTCTGTTTGGACCTTGACAGCAGTCTCCCATTGTTTTCTTATGGTCAGACCACTCATTGTGGCCAGAGAGGGAAGGGGGATGAGTGACTCAATCAGAGGATCAGACGTTACACTGATCAGTGCAAGGCTGCTGTGTGGACATCTAGTCTTAGCAAGAGAACAATAGACCTGTCATACTATTATCCTAATTATCCACCTGCTAATATCCTGGCAGATAGCTTCTTGCACACGACCGTGGTTTTGTTCCGCATCCCAGCCATATATTTTGCGGCTCGGGTGCGGACCCATTCACTGTAATGGGGCCGCAAAAGATGCAGACAGGACTCCGTGTGCCGCATCCGTTGTTCCGTTCCGTGGCCACACAAAAATTATAGATCATGTCCTATTCTTGTCCGTTTTGTGGACAAGAATAGGCATTTCTATAATGGGCCGTCCGTTCCGTGAACTGCGGAAGGCACACGGAGGACATCCGTGATTTGCGGACCAAAAAACACGGCATGTTCGTGTGCAAGAGTCCAAATCCTGTAAAACCTCTTTAAGTAGAGCAGCTCGGCTTGATTGACAGGTCTCTCTCAGTATGCAAATACTTCACGGGTGGACAAGCACTGTTTATCTGGCTCCGTCCTTGGAGGGCTCCCTGCAGTTGAGTTTGCGGTCTGTTCATTGTGGCTTCTTCTCCACTTGTCAGAGAAGCTGAGGATCCCAGCACGTGTCTGAAGATCTGATGCAGAAAATATATCTGAAAATAATACAATTTCTCCCGATACCACGAGTGATCACAGTGCCCCTTTAACCCCTTCCCGACATATGACGTAATAGTATTTTGCCATACTACTATGTCATGGTGATCGGGCAGGCACCGGAGCTGTGCGCGCCTGATCACTGCAGGGACCCGGCAGTTCCTGATAGCCGGGACCCTGCTGTATATGCTGGCATCGCTGTAAAAGCCAATGTCGGTGGATTAACCCCTTCTATGCCGCTGTCAGCGCTGACCGCGGCATAAAAGGGGTTTGCGGCGGGTGAGGGAGCCCATTGGGTCCCCGCGCTGCTGTAGCGGGGACCCGAGGGGTGAGGAGGCAGCCCGATGCCATGCACAGGCTGCCCAATGCCTTGCGCGGCATCTGCCTTCTATCGGGGCCGAGGAAATCCAGCCTCAGGCCTGTTCTCCTAGGCAACCTGTTAGCGTATTACTCAGTGTCATACACTAACCGGTAATGCATTGCAGAGGGGATCAGACCCTCAAAAGTTGAAGTCCCAGAGTCGGACAGAAATAACGTTTTTAAAAAAAGAAAAAAAAGTGTGTTTAATAAAAAAAAAATAGTTTCAAGTAAAAAAAGATAAAAACGCCCCTTTTCCCTGATTATAACGATAGAAAAAAACACACATTTTAGGTAACGACTGGCTCTATAAATATATCGCATGATCCACCCCATCCAATAAACACCATAAAAAAAATATATAAAAACAGTGCCAAAAAAGCCATTTTTGTTACCTAACATCACATAAAGCACAACACCAAGCGATTAAAGAGGCATATGCCCCTCAAAATAGTACCAATCAAACCGTCACCTCATTCCGCAAAAAATGAGACCAAGACAGTCGGTCAAAAAATAAAAAAGCTATGGGTCTCAGACTATGGAGACACTAATACATCATTTTTTGGGTTTCAGAAATGCTATTATTATGTAAAACTTAAATATATAACAAAAAGTATACTTATTAGGTATTGCCATGTCCGTAACGATCTGCTCTATAAAAATGTCACATGACCTAACCCCTCATGTGAACGCTGCAAAAATAAATGAAAACAACAACAATTTTTTGGTCAACTTGCCCCATAAAGTGTAATAATGAATGATCAAAAAATCATATGTATCCAAAAATGGTACCAATAAAAACGTCAATTCTTCCTGCAAAAAATAAGCCCCTGCACAAGACGATGGGCAGAAAAATAAAAAAAATAAGGTGTTCAGAAAATGGAGTAAAAAAAAATCATTTTTTTTTCAAAAATGCTTTATTATCTAAAACGGAAACAAACAAAGTAGACATATTTGATATAATTGCGTCTGTAACAACCTGCTCTATAAAAACAGCACATGATCTACCCTGTCAGATCAATGTTTGGTTACCTTGCCTCACATAAAACGTAATATAGAGCAATTAAAAATTATATGTACCCCAAAATAGTACCAATAAAACTAGCACCTTAACCCCTAGTTTCCAAAATAGGGTCACTTTTTGGGAGTTTCTACTGTAAAGGTGCATCAGAGGGGTTTAAATGGGACATGGCATCTAAAAACTAGTAAAGCAAAATCTGTCTTCTAAAAACCATACGGCGCTCCTTTTCTTCTGCGCCCTGCCGCGTGCCCTTACATCAGTTTACGACCACATGTGGGGTGTTTCTGTAAACTGCAGAATCAGGGCAATAAATATTGGGTCTTGTTTGGCTGTTAACCCTCGAAAAAAATGGATTAAAATGGAAATCTGCCAAAAAATTTAGACATTTCATCTCCATTTTCCTTTAATTCTTTTGGAACACCTAAGGGGTTAACAAAGTTTGCAAAATCAGTTTTGAGTAACTAGAGGGGTGTAGTTTCTGAAATGGGGTCATTTATTGGGGGGGTTCCACTATGTAAGCCCCACGAAGTGACTTCAGACCTGAACTGGTCCTTTAAAAGTAAGTTTTGGAAATGTTCTTAAAATTCTAAGCCTTCTAACGTCCTAAAAAAATAAAATGACATTTAAAAAATGATGCCAACATAAAGTAGACATCAGGGGAATATTAGGTAATTAATATCTTATGAGGTATCACTTTCTGTTTTAAAAGCAGAGAAATTGAAATTTTGAAAATTGCAAATTTTTTAAAATGTTTGGTAAATTTGGGATTTTTGGGTGAAATATATTGACTCAAATTTATGACTATCAGGAAGCACAATGTGTCAGGAGAAAACAGTCTCAGAACGGCTTGGATAATTTACTACATAAAGTCACACATGTCAGATTTGCAAAAAATGGCCTGGGCAGGAGGGTGAAAACTGGCCCGGGGTAGACGGGGTTAACAGCCTACTACTCGGTCCACTGCGACGCTCCGTGTATAAGTCCATGTATTTTATTTTCTACCATAGTCTAAGCAGCTCCATGTGTCAGCACACACCAACACAAGAAAAAGTGATAGTCTGTTTTGGACGCCAAGATAAACTCAGCGAAAGCCGCGCTTCGGATCCAAAGCCCTCCGCCCCCCTCCCCCACCGCAGCCACATATCCATATGGAAATGATTAGCAGGTAGATGATATATAAACAATTCCAATACCTGACAATTTATCACAGCGTTTCTAGTTGGCTCTCAGCAGACGAGAAGCGTCGGCACAGACCAAGGAGACTTCTAACCATCCTTGGGAAAAAGCTGTGCATAGTCTGCAGAATAATGCACCCAGTGTGAATACTTGCCGGGTTTTTAAATTAAAGTGGCACATTTTGCTCAGAAGCTGCCAAAAATTGTAATTGCAAACCGTTTACAAGTGCGCTCAGTGCCAGACGTGCCCCTGGAAATATTTACTGTGCCCGGACATATTCCCGATAGCAGCTATTCACAGCCTGCCTCTTAAACGTGAAACCTCTGCCACCTGCACCTATTTGGGATTGATTCGAGAAATCGTCTGCAGCGGTTCCGTAAAAATCTGCTAGAAATGTGTAATGGCAGAACTGCACACGATTGGGCAGACTTTATCTGCAGAACACAGGGGCAGTGCAGAAAAAAGATTACTCGCCTGTTCACTGGCCGCCTTGCTTGTTCCCATGCCGTTCTCTGTACAACTTGACCTCCTGTGATAATGTCTTGCACAAGATCTGATCCAAAAATCTGCAGACTGTTCCCCTCCCCCATGATCTATAACGGTGTCCACCGCTACTGTTAAAGGGGTTGTCAGCCTTGGAGCTGACAACCCCTTTGCCTCGGACCTGTCCCTCTGAACCTGCCCACGGTCTCGTTGCTGCTCTGTTCCCTATGGACCAGCTCCTGCTTCTCCCCGTGCGCGGATGAAAACATCTAGTGTAAAGGGGAGCAGCGAATGGCAGGCGGTGACGGGGACCAGCCTCCCTAACATCGCGGGTGATGCTAGGGAGGCTCTTCCCCATCACCGCCTGCCATTCGCTGCTCCCTCTGACACTGGATGTTTTCATCCGCGCACGGGGAGAAGCAGGAGCGGCGGTGCAGAAACCAGGAGCGGAGCGGGGAGCCAGGTAAGTAGATTCAGTGTGAGGGGCCCGGGCATATGGGGGACTTTTTAAGTCTCAGATAACCCCTTTAAGCTCATGCCTTTCCCCTTAATGCAGTAGTGGAGATCATAGTTCCCTAAGAAATCATAGGGCCCCAAACTAAAGTCAGATGCCCCCCCACTGTTGTAAACTGAACTGTAGTAATGCAGTCAGCAACCAAGGGATGGATAATGGTATCATCCATTAGAACTTAAAGGGGTTCTTCACTTTGTTACAACTGATGATCTATCCTCAGGATAGATCATCAGTATCTGATCGGCCGAGGTCCGACACCTGGGACCCCCCACCGATCAGCTGTCACTTTTTACCGCTGCTAGCACCCCGCCAAGTGACGTCACAACTTGAATCAAGTGGCGTGGGCAGTTCATTGAGTGAACAGAGCTTAGCCTCGCCGACGCCACTTGATACAAGTCGTGACATCACTGGGCGGGGTGCTAGCAGCAGTAAACAGTGAGAAGGCTGCGGCGCTCCTGCAGCGCAACTGCCTTCTCAAACAGCTGATCAGCGGGGGTCTCGGGTATCGGAGCCCGCCCGATCAGATGCTGATGATCTATCCTAAGGATAGATCATCAGTTGTAACAAAGTGAAGAACCCCTTTAAGTTCTGATGGATGAAGAACCCCTTTAAGGGGTTGTTATCATCTACAGTTTTCAAACCAGCACCTGGATCTGAATACTTTTGTAAATGCTGTCTGAGCTTGTAATTAGGGCGCGTGGGCGTGCGGTATTCTCAGCTTTACTGCACATGCCCAGGAAGCAACAGCACGCATATATAAAATTTCAGGACAGGGTATGCTGAGGTCACTTTTTTTTTTTGGCATAACAGTCCTGCTAGAACGGGCATGCTAATAAGCCTCGACAGTGTGATTTTTCCCTGAAGATCCACCCAGATGACTACTGTCCTGCACTGTCCTATTGTTCTGAAGCTCATGTTCAGGAACAGAATGCTGGGGTTATGGACAGTAATAACAAATGACAAGACTATGGACAGTAAGCCTGAACCACTAACCGATTTGGCTTTGGGCTAAACCTAAAGGCGTTATCTTGGCGGTTCCCTGGAATTCACTCTTTAAACCTAGTACATCCATCAGGACTTCTCTGCAGGTTACCAACCAGTTTGCTACTTCTTGGAATAGTCAGCAGCTGACCTATGGGGGTGAGAGACCCCGTTGTGAAGCACCACGGAATCGGGCAATATTTCTGGTCAGGAGACAGGCCAAGGTCAGGGCAGGCTGTGTACAAATGTATCCGAGAAAGAAGTCCAAGGTAAGGGCAGGTGACAAAGGGTCGCTATGGTCAAGACAAGCGGCTAGCAGTCAGAGTCGGTAGTCAGGCAGGAGTTCAGTACATGGGTAGTCACACAGAGTATAACAACTTTTCTGGTTACTAGAGACTAGGAAAACCTAAAGCTCAGGCACCCTCCTACTGGGGAGGGTCTCCTAAATAGCCACAGGCCACCAGCCTTTGGCTGGGGAAGGATTTGGACGTGCACAGGCTGTTTAAGAATCCGAGAGAAAGCGAGAGTGTGTGCACCCGAAGGAAGCAGGCCAGGAGGCCAACAGATCAGACATGCATGGCATAGCCTGCTGAGGACTTTGGGGTACAGAAATAGCCAGAGAGAGGGGAACGGGATCAGACACCAGAGTGAGTGGCACTGCGTCTGTAGGTAGGAACTGGGCAGCAACGGGATCCACAGTGAAGACCGATACATCTACAGCCAGTGCAGTGGGAGAGAAGGGTCATGGCTGGTGGGTGGCATAGAAGGCTAGAACACCTGTCCTTTCCGCTGCAGCTCTCTCCCTATCACCGCTCAGGGGGTGTCTCCTTTCTGCTGCCGCTCTCCCTATCACTGCTCAGGGGGTGTCTCCTTTCTGCTGCCGCTCTCTCCCTATAATGGTTTTATCTATGTAGCTGGGGCAGTTGACGGATGGAACCGAGCATGTACGAACACCTCAGTAATGTTACTGAGTTGGGCGGAAGAATAAGGAAAAGAATAAGCAGCAGGAGGCGCTATACAGATACAGTGTATTGAATAACTAGATGGCTGTACTAAATTTTTAATTACATGCAGTTAGAAAACTGTTCCAATCCAGGTGCTGGTTTGAAAAATGTGGACTTTTTTTCTTGAGACAACCCCTTCAAAGTAAATATTCACATCCTAACATGTACAAATTCGTACAACATCATTTTATATGCCCATATAATCCACGGCTCCATATTTCTGATACATAGCTCTAAATCCCCTTCATAGACAAAACCTATAAAACCCTGTCTGCTTGCAGTAGCCTCTAGAGGGAGCTTACTGCTTAGTTGGTGCAGCGTATTTAGCTGGGATGCAGTGTGCTCCTGGACTCCCCCTAGTGGTGGTCGCTGGCAGTGAAGAATATAGATTTTCACTTTTTATCTATGCAGGGGACTAAGTTTTTTAGTGAAATGTTTATTTGTGCATTGTGATAACTCAGGGCATACTGTTTGTTGGCTAGCCGTCCTAGGCAAAACCACAAACCTATAGTAATATCTCGGAGAGGTATACCAAATACACACTCCATCCTAGTGCCTCTGCCAAACTCAGCCCTGCTCCTCGTGTAATCCTTATGATGTCAGGATAAGGATATATATATATATATATATATATTGTAAGGGAAATTCCTCTTTGCTTTTTTTATGTGCCACATAAAGATAAATGATCGGCTCAGCATTTCCTCACTTAGGGGCGACAGGCGTTTGGGCAGACGGCACGGGTAACACTGATTCTGGCAGGCGAGCGGCAGAACAATCCCACATAATGTGTTACTGGCCGGTCCTCGGAACCTCCTAGTCCAGTCTCCCTGACAAGCCCTGTAAATCATCCCAGATCCTGATACATTACTGGAAAGAATCGCTTAACCGCACAACCAATTAAATCCTCCGCGCGCAGCGAGCCGGTGGAATAGGGCTTTGTGCTCAGTGGTATTTTAGTAAGTTGAATCCTCATGGCTAAGATGTCTGCAGCCTTGCAAAAATGAAAACATGCCCCAGTCCAATTTGTTTAGCCTGTTGACATTCCCTTCTAGTTATACGCCTCTGGAGTTACATAGGGGGTTGTATTCCCGGACATTTTTCAGTGAATAGTGAAAAGCTGAAACGCACGTCTTCTGTGCCGTGTATGTATGTGTGCGACAACGCTGCCGCAGATCTGTACCTATGACACTGGCTGACCTGTTACATGTGCGCTTGGCAGCTGAAGACATCTGTGTTGGTCCCATGTTCCTATGTGTCCGCATTGCTGAGAAAAATGACGTTTTATTATATGCAAATGAGCCTCTAGGAGCAACGGGGGCGTTACCATTACACCTAGAAGCTCTGCTCTCTCTGCAACCTCCGCGCCCTCTCCAATTTGATTGACAGGGCCAGGTGTGATGACTTTTTTACTGCCTGGCCCTGTCGATCAAAATGCAGAGGACGCGGCAGTTGCAGAGAGAGCAGAGCCTCTAGGTGTAACGGCAACGCCCCCATTGCTCCCAGAGTCTCCTTTGCATAAAAAAATATAATTTTCTCAGCAATGCGGGCACATAGGAACATGGGACCAACACAGACGCCTTCAGCTGCCAAGCGCACATGTAACAGGTCAGCCGGTGTCATAGGGACAAAACTGCTGACAGATGCCCTTTAACGTGGCGGTCCAGTTTTAAGAGGAGACCGGACAACTCAGGAGGGAGGAGATAAGCTGTGATATCACATTCTGTGATTGGTGGGTCCTGTCTTATCTATATAGAGGCGATGTCTGTCATTGTAATACTGCCTGTGATGATAATGCGATGGGTACTGATTTGTTACCTTCGCAGAACAGGAAACCACAAGCTATTATTGGCCCTTGTGGCCACTGTGAAAATTGCAGGATTATGTACATTTTTTGACAAAATTTAACACAAAAATGTGATATAAGCTGTAAGTCATTTTCTGACGATACACTTCCCTTGAAGGGGTTTTCCAAGGTATGAACCTATACAGTCTTAAAACTAGCAGTAAGGGTACTTTCACACTAGTGTTTTCTGTCATTAAAGGGGTATTCCCATCACGCTATTTCATACTTACCTGCTCCCGGCGCGCCGTTCACTTCCTGGTTTCGGCAGGGGGCGGGCTCCATCTTGATTGACGTCTTCTCCCGGCCGCGCCGTGCGCTGGACTGAACGCGCACGTCGCCACACATGCGCCCTGGTGACTTCTTCCTGGCAAGTATACTATACTGGCCAGGAAGAAGTCACCATAGCGCATGCGCGGCGTCGGCGTGCGCTTTCAGGACTGCGCGCGGCCCGGCCGGGAGAAAAGAAGAAGTCGTCTGCGCAAGCGCAGCCCCGCGATTCGGGAGGAGAGCGGTGGCCGTAACCAGGGGAGACAGAAGACAACAGTCAGGTAAGTATATCTTTATATCTTCTTTTTCTTCTAAGGGGTGGGAATTAGTTAATTAAATATATTTAGAAAAATTATCACTGTTAAATCATTAACAGATTTAACAGTGATCATTAGGATGGGAATACCCCTTTAAGTTCCGGCATTGAGTTCCGTCCTCGGGGCTCAATACTAGAAAAAAACGCTTCAGTTATATCCTAATGCATTCTGAATGGAGAGAAATCCGTTCAGTACGCATCACGATGTCTTCAGTTCAGTCACTGAAGGGCGTTTTGGCCGGAGATAATACCGCAGCATGCTGCGGTATCATCTTCGTCCAAAATTCCGGAACACTTGCTGGAATACCGGATCCAGCATTAATGTCCATTGCAATGCATTAGTGCCGGATCTGGTATTAAAAATACCGCAATGACGGAACCGGCATTCCGGTCTGCGCATGCGCAGACCTTTAAAAATGTGAAAAAAATAAATACCGGATCCGTTTTGCCGGATGACACCACAAAAATGGATCTGGTATTGCAATGCATTTTTCTGACTGATCAGGCATTTTTCAGACACGCGCTTGCATACAGTTTGCCTGATCAGGCCGGCAGTTCAGGCAAAGGAACGAACTGCCTGCCGGAATCAAATGCAAGTGTGAAAGTACCCTAAGGCTAGTTTCACATTAGCGGCAGGGGAGTCCGTCAGCCTGTTCCGGCGGGTGAACAGCCTGGCGGACTCCCCTGCCACTTGTTCACGTGTGCCCCCAGACTGCCCCTCCGTCCCCATTGACTATAATAGGGGCGGAGTTCCGACGGCAGCGCACGGCCAGAGGCAGCCGGACTAAAAGTACTGCAAGTCCGGGGGCACACGTGAACTAGCGGCAGGACGTATCCGACAGGCTGTTCACCCGCCGGACCAGCCTGACGGACTCCCCTGCTGCTAGTGTGAAACTAGCCTAAGCTGTCTCTAAGGTGGCAGTCGTCTCCCTTACGCCTCGGCCCATGTGCAAAGGGAATGAGAACGAGTCATCCTCTGCTCCTACACTTGCTTTTCTGGAATCTCGGAAATCTGGGTGACCGCTCATGTTAATATGTCCATTTATATTAGATTTTAGAGAGGGCTGGAGATACCTCTGCCGGCAGCGACCTTTTGGGCTGTTGTCATCGCTGGGTCAGCTGGCTGGTAAAGCCTACGGTATTATGTCCGTCCCGGGCTTAGCGCTCTTACAAGCCCCTTACACATTTCCTTTATCCCTCCCGCAGAGATTATTGCAGCAACAGGAAGGAGAGATACGAGCCTGAATGGGATGGCAGGATTAGCCTTCCCCACTGCTTTGTAATTACTCCATTCTGCCGGGACGTTTCTTTGGATGAAGTGATGCATGGAGTTGGTATCAATAGCCGGGCGCACACAATGCGATCGCTGGATGAGTTCTGCATTGTGCCGGTGGATCAGCGTAGCGTCTGTTTATATACTCCCGCCAAACTGTGGAATTCCTCTGGCATTGAGATAATAATTTGCACAGTTAAATTGCCTTCTTTACCGCGAGTCTAATCCTTACTTAATGTCAACCTATAGGCGACAAGAAAGAGGAAGATTGCCATTCGCAAAGCCCAGGGGAGGAACGCCGAGGCAATCCGAGAGCTCAATGAGTATCTGGAACAGTGAGTGTTTTACAAGGGGATTTTCTTCTGCTCTTTTGCTATATATATGTTTTTTAATTAAAATGGAATTTGCATTTGATTTCGGCTCCTTTTCTGTTTCTAAACGCACTTTCCCACCCTTACCCGTGTTCCTCAAGCATCTGACCTTCTTGTTGCAGATTTGTAGGTGACCAAGAAGCTTGGCACGAACTGGCGGAACTTTATATCAATGAACTTGAGTAAGTCCCTGAACAGGTTTTCTCTGTGTAGACGATTGTGAAGATGGTTATCTTGTGAACTTAAAGGGATTGTCCAGGACTAGAAAAAGATGGCCGCTTTAGTCCAAACCCGGCGCCACAGGTTGTGTGTGGTATTAAAGCTCAGCCCCAGTGACTTCAATAAAGCAGCTATGTTTCTCTATTCCTGTACAGCCCCTGTAATGCCTTAGGCCTCATGCACACGACCGTTTTTTTTATGCTGTCCGCAAAAAGGGGTTCCGTGATCCGTGTCCGTTTTTGCCTTCTGTTGTGTTTACTTGTGTCTTCCGTTTTTTTTAGCGGACATGACCCAAAAGATTTTACCAAATGACAGGCTGACAATTTTTGCCAAGTGACTGCCAAGGGATCCGCAAAAATAAACTGACGCGGATGACACACGGACCCAACACGGAGACATCACTGTTCGCCTTTTCATGGATTTAAGCACGGACACCAAAATGTGAATGAGGCTTAAAAATAGCAAAACTGTCGATTTGCCAAGGATGCCTTTCTGAAAAATGGCCATTAAAAATGGACTGAACAGGACATGTCCTATTTTTTGCTGGCCACTATTCACGGTCTGTTAAAAAAAAAAATAAACGGACATGTGAATACACTCCTAGTCATTGTTCCGAAAATGGCTGTTTTTCACTGCCGTGTGAATAAGCTCTGAGGCTGGGAAGACACATGCACGCACGCCGATCAGCTGTTTGAGAATGCATCGGTACTCGCAGTAGCGCCGCAGCCTACTTGTTGCTTTCTTCAAACCAGTGACGTCACGCCTATTTCACTGGCCTGGGTGCGGCTCAGCCCCATGGGGTGTCGGACCCCTGCCGATCAGATGCTGTATAAAAGGGTACAGAACCCCCTTTAAAAAACTGACACCAGATCGTGGTGTGTGATTCCAGCCTAAGGTCTCAGGCACACGCCCGTGTCCATATTTTGGCCCCCAAATCAGATCCATATACCTTCTTTATGCATTTCAGATTTTTCTCATCAATAGGATGGGGCTGCTCTTGTCTGCAGTATGGAAACAAATAGGACAGGGGTGGGCAAACTGCGGCTCTCTGTCTGTTGCAAAACTACAACTCCCAGCATGCCCAGCCTGGCTACAGCGATCAGCCTACAGCAGGGCATGGTGGGAGTTGTAGTTTTACAACAGCTGGAGAGCCGCAGTTTGCCCATCCCTGAAATAGGACATGTTCTATAACTTGTGAAAAAACCACTGAGAAATGCAGTTGTGTGCATGAAGCCTAAAGAAGTATAACGGTTTGGGCAAATAAATGCAAATTTATTCTTTTAATTTTTATTTTCTTAATACTGCATAGTTATACAAATATGCAGTATACTTTCTGTATCAATTTCTAACAGATCTCTGCTTGCAGTCACTCATTGGAAACCTTCACGGGTTGCTTCCGGTGGATGGAAATCTGTCCTGGTCATGTGATGGGCACCTAGGTTCTCGGCTCGTTACAGCACAGTTATCTGAGCTCCATCTTGCAACAAACTGTGCACCTCTGCCTCCACCTGTGCCTCCACCTGTGCCTCCACCTCTGCCTCCACCTGTGCCTTCACCAGAAAAGATTTCCATCCACTGGAAGTAAACCAGGAAGGTTCCTGTTAAATGACAGCAAGCAGAGAGGCCTTCTTTGAAATGTTGTAACTGTTCATTTGCTGAGAGTGGAATACTTCTTTAAAAACTGCTGCACTTTATCTGCCGTTGTCACGGTTGTGATGGGGTAATTGCACTTGCAGCTTTTTTTATTTTTTTTTTTTACAGGTGAAAAATGCATTTTTGTAATACATTTTTTTACTGCTGCTATGTTTTACTAATGTGTGCAGGTTCCGGCGGAAATTGCTCCAAAATTGGCATGATGTTTGCATCTAGGTTTAGAGAAGCTGTCCATGCTTGGCCCGACAAAGGCCTAATTCACACGTCCGTAGTGTGTTTTGCGGAAACACGGATCCGCAAAACATGGACGGCTGCAATGTGCATTCCGCATTTTGCGGACCGCACATTGCTGGCACTATATAGAGAATGCCTTTTCTTGTCCGCAATTGCGGACAAGAATAGGACATGTTCTATTTTTTTGCGGAAACGGAACCACGGATGCGGAAACACGGATGCGAAAATGCGGATATGGACATCACATAGTGTGCTGTCCACATCCATTCCTGCCCCTTTGAAATGAATGGGTCTGCAACCCTTCCGCAAAATTGCGGATGGGATGCGGATCCATTTTGCGGAAGTGTGAATAAGGCCAAAGAGTGTGGTTTGGAGGAAAAAGCGGGCATGGCCTAATTTGTGACATATAGCAGCAAACTTGCAAAATTGTCTCGCTCTAAGCCAATCAATATTTGGTATAAAGTTAGAGAAAGGTGTCTGTCCCTGCACCACAAATATCATCCAGCCTGGGCCCCTGTGAAAAATGGTGCAAGTCTAGACAGCCAATGTAAGTGTATGCCATACACAGTTGCAAGAAAAGGTATGTGAACCATTTTGAATTATATGGATTTCTGCACAAATTGGTCATAAAATGTGATCTGATCTTCATCTAAGTCACAACAATAGACAATCACAGTCTGCTTAAACTAATAACACACAAAGAATTAAATGTTACCATGTTTTTATTGAACACACCATGTAAACATTCACAGTGCAGGTGGAAAAATTATGTGAACCCTTGGATTTAATAACTGGTTGAACCTCCTTTGGCAGCAATAACTTCAACCAAACGTTTCCTGTAGTTGCAGATCAGACGTGCACAACGGTCAGGAGTAATTCTGGACCATTCCTCTTTACAGAACTGTTTCAATTTCAGCAATATTCTTGGGATATCTGGTGTGAATCGCTTTCTTGAGGTCATGCCGCAGCATCTCAATCGGGTTGAGGTCAGGACTCTGACTGGGCCGCT